>JAPKLY010000878.1:87557-111410 GCA_026898435.1 Prunella vulgaris
AGTATGTTGTGAGGCATCAGGTGAACTTCCCTACACCTCCGCGAGCTACTAGGGAAGCGGATGACAAATATGACTTCGGGGTAAACAAGGTTCAGAGTGTTATCTCTGAGTTCGTGCTTCCCAATCTTCACAAAAAATATCACATTCCCCTGGATATTCACCTATACACCCCCGAGGAAAATGAGCTAGCTAATATGCACCCAGCTGGATTGACGGCCATCAGCCTCCACACTTTGTATGCTGGGCTCACATTGCCCTTGCATCCCATCATCGGCCAATTCCTGATGGACATAAACCTTGCCATAACTCAGCTAATTCCAAACACTTGGAGTAGTTTGTTGGCTATGCTGACAGTTTTTAGATTGGAGGGGTACAAGAACAGCCTAACCACAGTCGAGATCAATGAAGCCTTCAGCCTCATGAAGCAGTCCAACGAGGGCAAAGGTTACTATTACCTGAAAGCCCGGCCTGGGGAGAAATTCTTGGAGAGTCTCCCCAATAAGATTCGTGACTGGAAGGAGCAGTTCATCTTCATCGGGGGAGACTGGCGAGCTTCGACTAATTACACCAGGCGGGGAGGCCATATCAATTCTTCTGAGGGATATGGAGAGGCTAGAAGTAGGTGGATGAATTCGGTGTGCTTGTGTTGAATTAGATTTACTAATCAAATTTCCTTTCATTTTGCAGCTTTGAAGAATCACAAGCCCAGACACACTCCTTCCAACGTCTCGAAGACATTCGAGTTCGTTCATTCACTGTGCTGCTTGAGGAACCGCAAGGATCGGGACACCGTTCACCTATGCAAACATCACTGCAGGCGAACTGCCCTTGTTCTCACGTCTCCTCACCACCTTACTGCCCAAGCTCCGGAGCTCCCAGGTAGTCAACTCTAAGTAGCTCACAGGGTCGAAGCAGCTCGCCCTGTTTGTTTCTTTAAATTTTATTCTAACACTTCTTATCCATGCAGACCAAGGTGTGACTGTTGCCATCTCGCCAATCGAAGTTTCTGAAGCCTTCGACATCATCGTCCAAAAGTTAAAGATGGGTCCACCTCACCCAAACAAGCAAGGGTTGCCCTCTGCGGCGGTCTTGGCCGCAAATAATAAGGCGGAGTTCACCCAGCATACCTCAAAGGAAGTTGTTGGGGGCTCCGACACTCAGAAAAAGGCATCATCGAAGGCTCCAGCGAAATCCCAGACGACCAAGTCAGCACAGGTTGCCAAGACAGGAAAGGGAGGTGGGCAAGCTGCCGCCACACCTGAGCGAGCTACCCAACCTCCTCAGTAGCAGAAGAGAGGTATCCGTTGTGGCGACGGATCATGAGTGGGCGAGGAGGACGCCCATGCCCCAAAGAGGACCCGATTCACTCTTTGTGATGAGGAGTCTGATCATTGCGGACGAGGTGACTCTGGGTCAGGCCAAGGTGGCTCCGCGCACTCTACTGCTCCTCCACCAACAACCCCAACCCCTCGATCACCCGCTCCTTCATCTCCATTCGGTGTCCAAGTGGTGGATGACACCGTCTTAGGCTGGGATCCCACCAAGGTTGGGTGAGTAATTTGTTTAAGTTTCTTTTGTGTTTTTAATGCTTTTTTGTTTTGAAAATTTTCTAAGTATTTGGACCTTTGCAGATATTCTTCCATTGCCCACCCTCATCGGAGCGAGGTCCTTCATGCTTACGAGCGCTCCCGCTCTCTCTCACCACTACGCAACCTCCCCGAGGGACTCACCCTTCAAGCTGTAAAGGAGGTTCCGAGATACTGGACGAACTCCCATTTGACTACTGTGGAGAGGCAGTCACCAATTGACAACACCCGATTGGCTATGCATTACGCAAGTGGACACTTACTTGCTAGCCAACGGGTGATCAACCAGGTATCAGAGATAGAGGAGCTTCGCCAAGAGAAGAATGCTTCCTTTTTTAAGATAGCAAAATCCTTTAATGAGGCGAAGAGAGCAGCGGAGATCACCGAAGAGAAGGCTTCTGCTTCCTTGGCAGCTGAGCAGAGCACCCTTAATCAACTCAGCGAGCTCAAGCATAAGTTCGCTAGCATTCAGAGGAATGCTGATGCTGCCCTCAAAGCCAAGGAAGAGGAGTTCGCTGAGAAGCTCGCGACCAAGGATGGCGAGCTCGCCATGTCGCGAAAAGATTTGGAGCTGGAGAGGGGAATAAGCCGGGGAGCTCAAGCTGAGTGCTCCCAGCTAAGGGAAGAGGTCGCTGTCAAGGCGCTGGAGATCGCCAAGCTCCGAAGTCAGTCTACTTCTTCGGAAGTTTTGGAGTCCTTGAGGGTGGAGGCCTCGGATAAATGTTTCATCCAGTGCTACGCTAAAGTTATCCGATCCATCCTTTGGGCCAGAGCCCACAAGGATGACAAGCTCGATGCGGTGGTTGGGGATTTCAAGGAATGTATGGAGAAGGCACAAATCTCCGCCGGCACTGAGCTAGATATTGGTGACCTTGCCTAGCTAGGAGTTGCCTTGGACTTCATCCCCGAGCATTCAAGATCATCAAAACTCTCGAAGTCCCTGTCCTTAACGCCGAGGAAGAGCGGCGAACTCCCCCCACTGACGAACAAATGCAGGATGTGATGGGGGGATTATGATCGACACTAGCATGCTGGACACCAGTGGGCTAGGAAATATCACCGAGCTGCCGAATCTCTCTCCTCCAGCGGGTCAGGAGGTTGTTGGTCAGGTCGCCGGCGAGGTTCCCTCAGAGGTCGCCCCCACTGGTGCCTCTGCTGCTCGAACAGCTGAAACCCCCACTGCTCTAGAGACTTGAAAATCTTCTCTACCTTTTGTTTTGTTTAAGTAGGAGTAGTTCGCTAGGCTTGTAGAGCTCGCCTAGAAGGAGCCTTTTTGGCTTTTAAAGGTACCCAGTTGGTTGGCTTTTGTAACCAACACCACTCCTAATACTTAGAAAATTTCTAAGTATTTTTTGAATGAAATTTCAACTTTTTGTTCTATCTGACTTTTAATTTAATTTCTCGTATGTTACTATCTTTTATTAGCTCGTGTTTACATTTTTGGTACACGATTGTTCGTCTTATTCCACTTTGGGAAGTGAATTGTTCATTTTACGTTGCTTAGGACTACAAATCGTACTTATTTATTTGGTATTTATTTGGTACTTATTTGTTCATTTTACGTCGCTTAGGACTACAAGTCGTGGTCCACCTTCCTCTACTGCCAACGGCTGGGTATACTCTGTTCTCTTCAACTCTTCGAACCAATGTAGACACCGATTACTAGCTTCTTCATGACTTTATTTTTAGTGTCTGACTCACTTTTGTACAATGAATCTATCATCTTGGCCTTAGAAGACTGACTTGGTGGCACACACATGGTCTTGGACAGAATCCTCAAGAAAATGTAGTAGCTTTTTCACTCAAGGGCATATAAGCATTCTTCTGAGCATTCATTCAGTGACGAACTTCTTTTCATACTCCAAACCTTCCGCTGCTACTGATAGAACTTCTTCAGATGTGTTGCGCTCCATGTATATGATGAAGCTTTTCCATCCATGTCTTTGAGATAATATGTCTCGTTTGCCCAGCTTGCGGTGACCCGAAACGGTCCTTCCCAATTGGGTCCGAATACATCGGGCGGAGTTGCCAGCTTTCTTCTTAATACCAACTCCCCAACCTTGAAACTTCAATTCCGCACCTGGGAGTTGTAGTACTTTACCGCTCTTTGCTTGTAGGCGGCGTTCTTCAGTTCTGACGAGGCTCTGGTTTCTTCGAGTAAATCCTTCTCCACGGCCAGGGCTTCGTCATTTTCTTTTTCATTGTATCCCACCACCTGCCAAGTCTGGTTCTGGACATCCACCGGTACAACTGATTCGGTTACAAAAGCTAAGACAAACGGCGTTTCATCGGTACTAGCTCGGTATGAAGTTCTATAGGACCACAACACCTCCGGAAGCTCATCTGCCCAACTACCTTTCTTGTCCTCGAGACGGATCTTCAACACATGTTTCAAAATTTTGTTCACTGCTTCGACTTGTCCATTCGACTGCGGATGATACAACATTGAGTAGTATTTCTTGATATTCCATGAATTGCAAAATTCTCTCAACTTTTGACCAACGAACTGTCTGCCATTATCCGTCACTATTGATTGTGGGAGCCCGAATCGACATATCAAATTTTTCCAGATGAAGTTGATCATTCTCTCATGCGTTACTATCGAGAGTGCCTCGGCTTCAGCCTATTTTGTGTAATAGTCCACCACTACTACGATGAACTTTACACCGCCTCTGCCAGGTGGGAATGGGCCGATCAAGTTGATACCCCATTTTGCAAAAGGTCATAGGCTGAAGACTGATTTGAGTTGGCTCGTAGGAGTATGAATGTTTGGTGCAAACAGTTGACATCTTCGGCACCTCCGGGCGAAGCTAATGACATCTCTGCGCAAACTGGGCCAATAGTACCCTTGTCTGATCGTCTTGTATGCCAAAGCTTGTCCCCCAGCGTGACTCCCACAGATTCCTTGGTGGATTTCTTCTAACACCTCAAACCCTTGCTTTTCAGATAAGCATTTGAGTAGGGGTAGAGAGAATCCACGTTTGTATAGTTGGCCATCTACCAACGTGTATCTGGCTGCTTGCTTTACTAGCCGACTAGCTTCTCATGCATCTTCTGGGACCGATCCGTCCTTCAAATAATTTTTTATCAGAGTGCGCCAATCATCGCCTTCTTCCTGCCCCCCGCTCGAAGTCTAATTTATTTTATAATCAAACGTCGAGGGTTTCTTTAGCTTGGTGACGATGATTTCCGTCAGTTCTGCTTCACCGCTACTTGTGGCTAGTCGGGCTAATGCGTCAGCTTGGGTATTCTCAAGTCTTGAGATCTGTTCCATATGCACTTGTTTGAACATTGAGATCACATGTGCCACAATCTTCTGATATAACACCATCTGCTGGTCCTTGGCTTCATATTCTCCCCGGACTTGGGATATTATTAGCTGGAAATCTCTGAAAATCTGAAGATTGGTTGCCCCCACAGCTAATGATAGCCTAAGTCCGGCTATTAGTGCTTCATACTCTGCTTCATTATTTGTAGCTCTGAAGTTGAACCGGATTGACGAGGTGAAGACTTGTTTGTCGGGGCTTATTAGTACTACACCGACTCATGCTGCTGTGCAAGTTGATGTTCCGTCCACGTAGAGGTGCCACGGAGCTATACACCCCCTTCGTCGGATCTTGTGGGAAAGTTAGCTCGACAATAAAATCAGTGAGCTCTTGTCCCTTGATCGCTGTTCGGGGTGCGTAGGTTATATGTTGGGAAATCCCTTATGTTTTGATGACATTAAATCAAGCGGAGTAAGGTCTTCTTAAGCGGAGCCAGGTCATTTGGAAGCAGACCAGCAGACCACGTCATCTAGAAGCAGACCAGCAGACCACGTCATCTGGAAGTAGACCAGCAGACCACGTCATTTGGAAGCAGACCAGCAGACTAGGTCATCTGGAGCAGACCAGCAGACTAGGTCATTTGGAGCAGACCAGCAGGCCAGGTCATCAGGAAGCAGACCAGCAGACCACGTCATCTGGAAGCAGACCAGTAGATCAGGTCATCTGGAAGCAAACCAGCAGACCACGTCATCTGGAAGCAGACCAGCAGATCAGGTCATCTGGAAGCAGACCAGCAGACCACGTCATCTGGAAATAGACCAGCAGAGTAGGTCATCTGGAGCAGACCAGCAGACCAGTTCATCTGGAAGCAGACCAGCAGACCACGTCATCTGGAAGATGAGTAAGGTCATCTGATGCAGTTGCATAGACGTATTATTTACAGAAAGTCAATCATGTCAAGGGAACAAGATCACAGCAACATGATTTCCAGAATCATGGGCAATCAATCAAGTCAAATTAGATTGAAGATCAAAGCCAACATGGAAAGATATCAACTTGGAGATCAAGAAGCAATCAATCACTTTGATTGATTGATTACATATTTATAGGGATTTCAAATTCTAGTCAACTCTAACGGCTAGTATTTGACACCTATAAATATGAGTACCATAGAGAAGATTAATAATAGTTTTACACATGATCAACTAGCAGAATCGCTGCACAATTCTCTTTGTACTCACACAACCCTACATATTTATTTATCATTTGTAAAGACTTTGTAGAAGTTTAGAAGTTAGATGCAAGTTTGCACTAACAAGAGTTGTAAGAGAGTTTTCTCTTGAAAGTTGTAAGGAAGTTAGTAAGTAAGAGAGTCCCTCAACTCCAAGTTGGATTGAGGAGAGTTGATGTAGGACAGTTGGTCCGTACCACTATAAATCTTGTTTTTTATCTGCTTTATTTTATTGCTCTAACTTGTTGCACTAAAGATTAAAAAGGTTTTCATTAAAAGGATTAAACTAAAAACGTTTTTGCATAAAAAGACACTACGCACTCAGCTGATTGTATAGTCAGTTGTTTTCAAAACAAGAAGACTCTAAGTCTTATTTAGGGACCAACAAGTGGTATCAGAGTTGTGTGCCCTAACGGCCACAGCCTGAGAAGCTTTAGGTGGTCACCAGGGCAGATCCAAATCCTTTCGAAAAATCCTTGTGTGTTATTTCTCCTAACACAATTTGCAGGAATCATGACTTACAACCTTGATGTGAATTTTGAAGAGGAGATGAACAAGATTATTCAAGATTTTGAAGAATACATCTCCACTGCTGATTCACCATCATCAGAGAATTTTTGTCTCATGGCAGACACAGAAGAGGTAGAAGCTGAAACCCCCTCTGTTAGCTCATCTTGCTCTTCTACCAATTCTATGGAGTCTGAGATGCAAAAGCTGCTCTTAGATCTCCAATCCTCTCTAAGTGTCTGTGCTAAACTAGAAGAGGAGAACTCAAGGCTAAAAGCTGAAGTCTCTCAGCTGACTCTCGAGAAAGGTCAGTCTGCTGATCTATCAGCTGAACCCACTTCCTCACAGACTCAAGAGTCAGAAGACTTAAGAGTCAAATGTGTGGAACAGGAACAGTTGGTAGCTACGCTGCTGGCTGAAAACCTAGGGTTGGAAGAGGAACACAAGCTATTAAAGGCTAAGTTCGATGAACTCTTCAAGCAGCATACACAGACCAAAGAAAATGAGGATCAGCTCAAGTTGAAATTGGATCAGCTGACCAATGCACATAATGCAATGTCATCTATAGCTGCTTCCTCTCAACAAGAGCATGACAAAAGAGGTGTTGGCTTCCCTAAGTCCTCTAAAGGGAAGAAAAAGGCACAGGTTCAGGGAGCTGATAATAAGGAAAAAGGGGAAATTCAGATGAGGAGGGATCAGCCTGGACCATCCCAGAAGGGCAAGTCCAAGCAGAACCCTTCTCCACCCTCGGTTACATTTAAAGTACCACCCAAACCTGCACAATCAGCTAAGGCTGTTGTCTATGAGTCATCCAAAGGCTGCAGCAGGACGTACCCTTATAATCAGATCACAAGACCTTTCTAAGACATCCTCCTAAGAGAAACCCTCTGAAGGAGATTGTCTTTGTTGATAAATATGGGAGATGGATAAAGTCTCCTAAGCCTCATAAGGATGACCTATTCCTATGGATCCTTAAAGAATTGCCTCCTGGCCCTCCAGGACCCAGTAGGGTACCTATTGCCTGATTTTATTTTCAGGTACACACCAGCTCAGGAGATCAGACAAAAAAATGATATCAGATGAGAAGATGATCAAATCAGATGAGCTGAGTGTGATGAACAGATCCAAACGCAAACATCTACCCAACTAAGGGGGAAGGCCTACACTTAGGTGGAAAATCAACTGAGATTTGTGTAAGGGGGAACATTAGCTGATTGGAGAAAGATCAACTTTCCTTGGGCTTTAATATCATCAAAAAGGGGGAAATTGTTGGGAAATCCCTTATGTTTTGATGACATTAAATCAAGCGGAGTCAGGTCTTCTTAAGCGGAGCCAGGACATCTGTAAGCAGACCAGCAAACCACATCATCTGGAAGCAGACCAGCAGACCACGTCATCTGGAAGTAGACAAGCAGACCACGTCATCTGGAAGCACACCAGCAGACTAGGTCATCTGGAGCAGATCAGCAGACTAGGTCATCTGGAGCAGACCAGCAGACCACGTCATCTGGAAGCAGACCAGCAGACCACGTCATCTGGAAGCAGACCAGCAGATCATGTCATCTGGAAGCAGACCAGCAGACCATGTCATCTGGAAGCAGATCAGGTCATCTGGAAGCAGACCACGTCATCTGGAAGCAGACCAGCAGATCAGGTCATCTGGAAGCAGACCAGCAGACCAGGTCATCTGGAAGCAGACCAGCAGACTAGGTCATCTGGAGCAGACCAGCAGACCAGGTCATCTGGAAGCAGTCCAGCAGACCACGTCATTTGGAAGATTAGTAAGGTCATCTGATGAAGATGAGTAAGGTCATCTGATGCCATTGCATAGACGTACTATTTACAGAAAGTCAATCATGTCAATGGGACAAGATCACAGCAACATGATTTCCAGAATCATGGGCAATCAATCAAGTCAAATTAGATTGAAGATCAAAGCCAAGATGGAAAGATATCAACTTGGAGATTAAGAATCAATCAATCACTTTGATTGATTGATTACATATTTATAGGGATTTCAAATTCTAGTCAACTCTAACGGCTAGTATTTGACACCTATAAATATGAGTACCATAGAGAAGATTAATAATAGTTTTACACATGATCAACTAGCAGAATCGCTGCACAATTCTCTTTGTACTCACACAACCCTACATATTTATTTATCATTTGTAAAGACTTTGTAGAAGTCTATTAGTTAGATGCAAGTGTGCACTAATAAGAGTTGTAAGAGAGTTTTCTCTTGAAAGTTGTAAGGAAGTTAGTAAGTAAGAGAGCCCCTCAACTCCAAGTTGGATTGAGGAGAGTGGATGCAGGACAGTTGGTCCGAACCACTATAAATCTTGTCTTTTGTCTGCTTTATTTTATTGCTCTAACTTGCTGCACTAAAGATTAAAAAGGTTTTCATTAAAAGGATTAAACTAAAAACGTTTCCGCACAAAAAGACACTGCACACTCAGCTGATTGTATAGTCAGCTGTTTTCAAAATAAGAAGACTCAAAGTCTTATTTAGGGACCAACATTATACCATATTGGCTAACCTCTAGTGACCATTTCAACAAGGGTCCTCCAGTGTCCGGTCGGTGTAGTATTTGCCTTAGTGGAAATGTCGTCAACATCTCCACCTGGTGATTGAAGAAATATGGCCGCAACTTTCTAACACTCATCACCAGTGCGTAGGCCAGCTTCTCCGTGGGCGAGTATCGTAACTCTGCTTCGTGCAGGGATTGGCTTATATAGTACACTGGTAGATATGTCTTTCCTTCTGTTCGGACTAGTACCGAGCGGATGGCTACTTCTGATGCTGCCAGGTACAGGTACTGCTTCTCTCCAGGCTCCAGTTTTGATAAGATTTGTGTATTGGCCAGGTACTACTCGATGTTCTCGAAGGCCTTCTGACACTCGCTCGTCCACCAAAAATTGTCTGGATGTTTAACCTTGATTGCTTCAAAGAATGGACGATTCCGGTCGCTGGATCTGGAGATGAACCGGTTTAAAGCTGCCAAACACCCAGTCAGTCTTTGAACCTTCTTCACCGAGTTAGGCAGCTGCATTTCCCTGATGCACTTCACCTGGGTTGGGTTGACTTCGATCCCTCGTTGGCTCACCAGGTGTCCTAGGAACTTCCCTGAATACACGCCGAAGCTACTCTTCTTTTGATTCAGCTTCATGTTGTAGTGGCGTAGTATGTCAAAGGCCTGCTTGAGGTGATCTAGGTGATCTTCCTTTCGTAAACTTTTGACAACTATGTCGTCCACGTACACCTCCATTGTGTGTCTGATATGGTGGTCGAACGTCTTATTCACCAGTCTTTGGTAGGTAGCTCCGGTGTTGATTAGTCCAAATGGCATCCTTTCCCAACAGTACAAGTTCTTGTTGGTGTAGAATATCGTGTGTTCCTGGTCGTCCGAGAGCATCGCTATCTGGTGATAACCTGCAAAAGCATCCATAAATGTCATCATCTCGTGGCCTGCAGTGTTATCAACTAGTTGATCGATGTGGGGCAGTGTGAAGTTATCTTTTGGGCATGCCGCGTTGAGGTCCGTGAAGTCGATGCATAGTCTCTACGCTTCGTTCGACTTCTTCACCAAGACTGGATTAGCAACTCACTGTGGACATAACGCCTCCTTGATCAACTTATTGTCGAGCAACTTCTTCACCTCTGTGGTTAATGCTTCGTGCTTGTCTGGTCCGTACTTCCTTCACTTTTGGTGGATTGGTCTCCTTGTTGGATCGATGTTTAATCTTTGGCATGCGTACTCCAGCGGAATTCCTGTCATGTCTTCGTGGGACCAGGCAAACACGTCCAGGTTGGATTTCAAGAACTCCTCCATCTTGCTTCTGCATGGCTCCGACAGCTCAGAACCTATGAAAAGGTCTAAGTCTGCTTTGTCTGGGTCCACTTGGATTGCTCTCAACTCCTCCACGGTGGGTTCACGAGACTCTTCCACCTCTTGAGGGACTGGGTTGGATGGTTCTTCCATCTGGGGGATCTCGTCCACCTCCATGGGTATCGGTTTTTGGCCTTCCACATGTAAGTCGACTTGGGCGACTTCCACCTCCTCCGGCTGGTTTTCCACCTCCATCAACTCAGTCTTCACTGAGATGACGTCTAGAATGCTAGGTTCATCCACCGGAAGTTGCATCTCATCTTTAAGTACAAGTACCTGCGTTACAGACTTTTTGACTTGACCACTTTTTACCTGGGGTAAACACTCTCTTTCTTTCTTCTGGTCGCCTTTGATTGTACCAGCACCTTTAGGAGTTAGAAATTTAAGACAGTAAGAGTAGGTTGAACATGGCGCTTTGAATTCATGAATTATAGG
The DNA here is from genome assembly GCA_026898435.1 of Prunella vulgaris. NCBI lineage: Eukaryota > Viridiplantae > Streptophyta > Magnoliopsida > Lamiales > Lamiaceae > Prunella > Prunella vulgaris. Next base: position 98,473 of record JAPKLY010000878.1, read on the forward strand.
GCGGTCGAGGAACCCGTTGTAGGTTGACTGCTGATCAATGACAAGGTAATCTACGAGTCTAGTCAATCACCTTTCGAGTCCTCAACCGATACAAGTTCGACACTCAACCTAATCTAACCTAAGGGAATGGTTACAACTTCCCCAAACCTCACTATTCTAGCATTACTAGGTTCTATATATGACTCGTAATCACCTAGCAGATCTAGGGTTGTCTTGAAGAGTAAGTTGGTGAAGGAGCCTATGTTCACTAGCAGTCGGTGGACTTTTACGTTCATGATGTTGGTGCTGATCACCAACGAGTCATTGTGGGGGGTCAGAATCCCTTCCAAGTCCGCCTGAGAGAAGGTGAGCTCAGCAGTTGGCTTGGTGGCGGGCTTGGAGCTGGAGCTTCCTTCCTGGACCTGGTTGACAGCCCGAACCTCGGCTTTCCTTTGTCTCTTCGTGATGGACTGCCTTCCATCCTCAAGGCCCCCGACAGGTCCTACCTGCTCCTCAAGAACAAGGAGTTCTCGGGTCGGTTCTTGCTAAGCCGGTGGAGGGGGAGGTCCTCTGCGTCTGTGTTGTAGGCCGCGATGGTCCTCATCTTCATCCTTCTCATCATCGGTCTCCTCCCTCCTACCTTGCCTTGGTCTCTTTGTCAGGGCCTTCTTTACGAATTCTGTGAGTTTACCATCCTCGTAGAATTTCTAGAGTTGTTTGAGCAGGTCTCGACACTCGCTGGTGAAGTGACCGATGGACTGATGGTAAGCACAGAATTTGTTAGGGTTAAGTTTGCTGAGGTCTTACTGGATCTTCCTCGGCTCATTCAGCATCGCCTTATCTTTCACCGCTGCAAACATATGAGCAACGGAGACTGTGAGCACTTGATTCAGCTTTTCCTTGAACTCGTCTCCGTCTCCAAATGCCTTCAAATTTCTAGGGGCCTTGTAGACGCCCCCGGACTTCTTCTCGTGTGGCTTCTTCTCCTCGGTGCCACCGACCTCTTTCAGTAATGCCTTCTGCATAGCCACGTACACCCCTGCCTTATGTCTGAATTTGACATAGGTGTTCGGGCAAGACAAGTGCATTTCTTTCCACAACTCGGTCCCTTTCTTCAGTCCGGTCATGACCGCCACTATCTTTGTGTCTTCGCTGACAGGCTCGCTCTCCAGTAAAATTTTGTCGAATCGCTCAAGGTACTACTAGTCTGACTTGTTGTCTCCCTGGTGGATGTTGGCAAGCCTATGCTTTTGGGTCAGGTATGACCCGTATCCGAAGAAGTGAGACCGGAACTCCCACGTGAGTTGACCAAATGAATGGATTGACCCTGGGGCGAGCGATGAGAACTATCGGTGGGCCCGGCCCCCTAGGATCAGCGGGAAGTTTCGGCACTGGGTTGCATCTGACGCTCCCATAGAGATCATAAAGTCCGCGTACTTTGAGATGTGTACTTTTGGATCAAACTCTCCCTCGTACGCTGCCATCACCGGGAACTGGATCTTCTTTTGCACCGGCACCCTCAAGATCATCGTCGTGAGCTACCTCCTGTGGAGGCTGTTCAAGGACCATACGCCTCATGGACGTACGTAGATCTATCAGAGGCTAGCCTCCTCAACCTTTCATGTGCAGATCTACGCGGATGTAGATCTGACTCCTCCCGACGGGACGTAGAGGGTATAGACTCCTGGATTGTCTCCTCCCGTCGGGGTCCCAGTCTGCCCTGGAGGATCTCCTTGGACTGGTGGGTCATCAAGTGCTCGATGTAAGCAGTAGCTCACCCCCCTTGCGAGCCAAGCCTATCAGCGACCATCACCTTCCTAGCGGCATTTCGGTGATGGCAAGCTCTTGCGGAGCTCGCCTCTTGTTCGGCTGGGAGCTCGCCAGCATGCTCCTTGGGCTGGGTGGCCTGAGTGTGCCTGGTGTCCTGCTCCCTGGCATTGTTCGTGGGAGCTCGCTGGGGAGATCGCGCGAGCTCGCCTGGTTGTTGCTGTTGTTGCAGCCTCTGGAGTGCTGCAATGGTACGCTCTAGCTCGTCGGGGTAGCGGAGTATTTCTTGCAGAGCTGGGCTTAGCCCATCTTGTGCCACTGGGGCGACGTCAGTTCGCCTCTCAACTCGCTAGTGTGAGGTCTCCCCATCAGTTTGATGTTTCTGGGGAGGGCGCCCCTTCCACCTCCTGGTAGTTGCCGAGGTGTGTGTATTTTCCTTGGACATGGTTTAGCTTGGGGGGAGTTTGTTTGTTCTTGAAGAAATTCCATCAAAGGTAAGGTTGAATTAGGATCTTTCCAGCCTTGCATGCAAGTGGTTTTTAAAGAATTTGGTTTAACCACTAACACACATGCGTTTAGAGTCATTTTTCTTTTTGTTTCAGTCTAAGAATTCTGGGAATCAGCTGGAAACTGGGCGATTCCTTTGTATATTCAAATGTTCTTGAGGATTTATTCAAGAACACCTTTAACTCCCACACAATTTTCTCTCCAAAATCTTAAATCGGAGGTTCGGCCCTCCTTCTAGCGCAAAATTGTTAGTAGAATCTATTAATTTGGTTAATTATGTGGCTGATCACACTTTAGATTCCACACAAACAATAAACAAGGTATAAATATTTGAGAGGATTTCTTAGAGAGAGGGAGAGTAGTGAGAGAAAGTAATTCTTGTATTATGAGCTTAGAGAGAGAAAATGAGTACAAGAGACCTATTTATTGGTTTGCATGTTGTGAGGTGGCACTTAATGGGCTTACTTAGCCTAATGTGCTGACAAGTGTCCTTAACACCTGTCCTTACTCACTATTATGCTCTAATTACATTGTTATGTCCTACTACTTGACTACTGATTCCCTACGTAGCTACCAGCTATACTCCGGACTGGGCGAGCTCCTTGGCGAGCTCCCTTGCCTTGTGTTATTCTGGGATGTGGTGATGGTAGTAGGATTTGGTCTTGACTCTTGGAGGTGGGCGAGCTTTAGGCGAGCTCCCTAGCAAGTCGGCGAGCTCCCTTGCGAGCTCTCTCTCTCCTGGTCTTGGTCAACTGGTCAACTGTTGACATGTCATCATACATCTGGGCGAGCTTCTGGCGAGCTCTTCCTCTATTCATGTTGTTGACTGGTCAGAGTTGGTGACGTGGCACAAGGCCATGCTGGCGAGCTCTTGGCGAGCTCTTCAGCCTTGGTTATTTACTTGGTAATCATTCATTAGTAGTTCGCCTATCAACAAACGCCACCCGGAGTGTTTGGACCAAATTGAGAAGGACCAATCCGGATCACTGCTAGCTGGACTAACGGGACCTATGATGTAACGCCCCAGTTTTTCCAAAATGTTTCTTGGCATTCTAGAAAACCCGAGTCGTCACTTAATGTCGAAAAATCCGGACTAATATTTTTTTTTTTTTGAAAACTACAAGTAACATCACATGAACAGCGGAAGCATACATTAAGGTTATAAAACGCAGTGGCCATTTTCAAAATATCACACACACGATCGTTATAAAAGTTTGGCGCAAAATAGATAGTTCTGATAAATATTACACACCATCATCGAGGAAATTATAAACGTTTACCGCCTCGGCATATTAGTTAAGTCATATTAAAACTACTAGTCTCGTTTTCACGAGTAATTTAAAACACTTTGGTAGGGAAGTAGTATCACTCCTCCACTGGCGCAAACTCCCCGTCATCGAGACCTGAAAAAGGATTTAAAAGTAGGGGGTGAGATTTGAATTCTCAGTGTGGGCGACCTGTACGCTACTATACATATTGGTAGTATGCAAACGTATCATTTTGTAAAAACACTTTTCATAGCCACAAAGGCTCATCATTCATCATATAGCCCGTAGGCTCTGTCCACCGTGGCGCCTAGCTACACAAGCCAGACCACTACATATCATTTGAGATACTTTTAATCATATAGCCCTCAGGCTCTGTCCACCGTGGCGCCTAGCTACACAAGCCAGACCACTACATATCATTTGAGATACTTTACCCGTAGGTATTTGGGTAATAACCTTGTAATCGGACCCAAAGGTCAAAAACATTTTCATTCAAATACACCAATAGTCAATATAATATTCAAGGCAATACAGTAAATGCCACCCACCTTAAACGCTTTCCTTTTTGCAAAACAATCACCATTCCTTTCACCAGAGATTCTCGTCACCGTTCGCACACTTAGACCTAGCACCATTCGTTGTATTTCAGTTATTAATGTTTAAGAATTCTTGTTAAGATTTATACAATTAGTCCGATAAGGACATACACTTTACTTAGCATTTTTATTCACTTAAGAAGTTAATAAAATGTTTTACGGTAATTAGTAGCTTGAGGTTCTTATCTAGGTGCATTTAGCATACTCAACTTTGTTAGGATCTTATAAGGTTCTTCGTATTTTCCTTCTCAAGGCAAATAAGAAACATATGGTCCTTAATCTAAAATCAACACTAAATATCATTCCATTCACATAACTCATGCTTTCACATAGAATTCACCAAGGCTTTAGACTAGCTTCCTCATGGGAAAATATTTGTTTTCCTTCTAACAAGGAAATAACACATAATCAACAATATTCAAGTACTGCAGTTTGCATGTTGACCCACACTTATACCAACTTGGAGAATTTTCTAAAAATATCAGAACTCATTCAAAAATCATGAAATTTTTATTGTGACTAACCCATCAAGTATAAATTATATATAAAATTTATTTCATATCATTTGGTTTAGGAAAATATGAGTTCTAGGCTAGTTTCCAAAACATGGCAGATTGTTCCAGAATTTTCCAGTATTGAGCAACTTTCGAAATAATTTTGGTAAAAATATTTACACATCTCTAAAAATCGTGAAATAAATCATGAAGATACTTAACTTCATGTAGTAATTTATAAAATTTTTAAAAGAATTCTTTCATGAACAGATTACTCCCAGAAAATCCATACTTTAGAAATAAAGGGCATTTTGTCACACTTTCTTAGAAAATTCATAACTTATTAATGAAAACTCCAAAAATGTTCAAACTAGATTCAAATGAAAGATAACTTGATGTAGTTTCCAAAAATATAAATATCATCCAAAAATTTATAGCACATGAGGTCCGAATTCTGTACGAAAGTCGAGGTCAGTGCTTAAAGTGTGTGATTTGTGTGCATGCTTTCACTTACATTTTCAATTTCATAACTACCATGCAACCAACATTTTAACTCCTTCAAAAACATCATTCTAGACTTCATTCATCATGCATTTGAACATTGGAAAGTATAAAGTCCTAGGGTTTCATGGTCTCTAAAAATATGGAACAATAAACACACATAGCTCACATATACATGCAAGAAAACCAAATGTTTTGAGTTGGGGTTTTACAACCTTTGGAGCCTTTTTCTTGTTAACAAAAGAAGCTTTATTGTCCCTTGACCCTTAAGCTTGTAGGAATGGGGCACCACTTGGAGGAATACTTTGGTTTTGAGCTAAAACAAAGCAATGGAGTAAGTTAGGAGAAGTGGAGAGGAAAAACATGAACTTAGAAGAGAGAGGGAGAGATGTTGGCTTCCTCTTTGCAAGGAAATGACTCCAACCTTCAACCTAACTCCATGGATTTCTTGATACTTGTGGAAGGAAGCTCTCTTGTTGTTGGAGATGGGAGAAGAAAATCTCTCTACCCTTTGTAAGTATGGTGACCAAAAGTTGAGTGAGGGAGTGAGAAGGGAGTTTTTGGATTTTCTTTTCTTTGGATTTCTTTGATCAAGGTAGAGAATGAACTAAGATAATTCATATATAGGAAATGGGAGCATATGACCATTCAAAATCACTCATTTGGAGGTAAGAGAAGTCAAGGTTAGGTAAGGGAATAGGAAAGAAGGTATGGCCCCTTGATTTAGGGGTATGGGCATTTTGACTCCACATTTCTTCATTGCTAGCTGATAATTTCGGCCAATAAGGGAATTTAGGAGGGGAATTTGAGTTCTAACTGTATTTTGGGACGCGATATGGTTTTCGGTGTTGAAAACGGATATTATTCGGTCGCATTTTGGGCTCCGAAAATTAATATTTTGCTCGTTTTGTAAGCCTAAAATTTTATATCTTGTATTTGTTAATTAAAACTTATGTTTAACCCATTTTATTACTTAAGTTCTAATAAAGATCCACAATTACTCGTCGGATCGAAGTTTTTCAAATTTTAGAGTTTTCGGTTCGACATTTGGCGACAAACGTCCAGGGTTTTATTTTTTATAAATCTTTTACACCCAAAGGGTCTTAAAATCCCTTTTAGAAACTTATTTCATTCGTTCAAATGATTTATTAATATTTGATTCATAGTTACGGTGCTAGGAGTGCTTCCGGTTCCGGTTTTGAACCAACCATCAAGTAGAAATCACTCATTTTAAAACTTAGTGCCCTCAAAGGAGTAAAAGATCAATCAAGCAAAAATATATAAATATAATAACATGAAATGTAATATAAATAGAAAACAAAATCTAATTTGGTTCGGGGTATTACATCCTACCCTCCTAAAAAGAAATTTCGTCCACGAAATTTGACTTACCAAGGTGATCAAAGGCTTGCGGATACTTCGCACGGATCTCGTCTTCTCGTTCCCATGTGGCCTCCTCCTTGCCGTGTCGGCTCCAGTGAATTAGTACTAGAGGGACCTTCCGATTCCTCAAGGTGTGCATTTTTCTTCCCAGTATGGACACCGGTACCTCTTGGTATGCTAAGTCACGACTTATCTCTAAGTCCTTGAAGTTGATAATGTGGTTTGGGTCCCCAACATATTTTCGGATGGATGAGACGTGGAAGACGTTGTGCACTTGGGATAGCTCAGGTGGTAGAGCTAAGCGATAGGCTACGTCTCCGACCTTGTCTAGGATCTCAAAAGGTCCTATGAAACGGGGTTTTAACTTTCCTCTCTTCCCAAAACGAATTAGCCCTTTCATTGGCGCGACTCGTAGAAAAACCTTCTCTCCAGCCTCAAAATGAATGTCTTTTCTACGAGTGTCGGCGTACGACTTCTGTCGGTCCTGAGCTGCTTTAATCCTTTCCTTGATCTTAGAGACAATTTTTGTAGACTCTTCCACTAATTCTGGCCCCAGAACCTTGCGAACTCCAACTTCATCCCAACAAATCGGGGATCTGCACCTCTTTCCATACAGCGCCTCATACGGTGCCATTTGGATCGTGGCTTGATAACTGTTATTGTACGCAAATTCCACCAACGGAAGGTGCATTTCCCAGCTTCCTTCAAAGTCCAAGGCACATGCTCGCAACATGTCCTCTAGAGTCTGAATCGTTCTCTCGGACTGCCCATCAGTCTGTGGATGGTAGGCCGTGCTAAACTTTAGGGTCGTCCCTAGGGCTCGTTGCAAACTCCTCCAAAAGTTTGACGTGAAACGAGGGTCTCGGTCTGAAATAATTGAGACTGGGACTCCATGCAATCGGACTATCTCTCCAATGTATAGTTGAGCTAGTTTATCCATTGTGTAAGTCATCCTGATGGGGATAAAATGGGCTGATTTCGTCAGTCTATCCACGATAACCCAAATAGCATCATGATTCCTGATGGTCTTCGGAAGTCCTGTGACAAAATCCATGGTCACGTTCTCCCACTTCCACTCGGGCATCTCGAGTGGGTGTAGTAATCCAGATGGCCTCTGGTGATCGACCTTCACCTGCTGACAAGTTAAGCACTTCCCCACAAATTGAGCGATTGATCGCTTCATGCCTCTCCACCAAAAGTTTTCCCTTAGGCCTCTGTACATCTTAGTCTCTCCGGGGTGCACCGTGTAAGGCGTGTTGTGTGCTTCCTTGAGGATCTCATTCCTTAACTCTTCATCCTTCGGCACACAAACCCTTCGTCCAAAAAGTAACGTCCCATCATTATCGATGGAAAAGTCCTTATTGGTTCCGGCCTCCACTCGTGCCCTCAGTTTATTAAGAAATTTATCGCTCTTCTGTAACTCCATGATCCTTCCTTGTAGGGTTGGCTGCACTACGAGTGCGAAAATCAGGGATGGAACACAACACTGATTCACAACTTCTATGCTCAAACGGGGGAGATCCTCAATTAATAGCCTCTGTGTGGTAGGCATAGAATTGAGTTTTACGTTTCCCTTTCTGCTAAGGGTGTCAGCCACCACATTTGCTTTTCCCGGGTGGTAATGAATTGTGCAGTCATAGTCCTTTACCAATTCGAGCCATCTTCTCTGGCGCATGTTCAACTCCTTCTGCGTGAAGAAGTACTTTAGGCTCTTGTGATCCGTGTAGATTTCGCACTTTCCTCCGTAGAGATAATGCCTCCAAATTTTTAGCGCGTGGACCACTGCCGCTAATTCCAGATCATGGGTGGGATAGTTTTGTTCGTGCGTTTTCAGCTGTCGTGATGCATAAGCGACGACCTTTCCATGTTGCATTAGCACACATCCAAGTCCAGATAAGGAAGCATCGGTGTAGATGACAAATCCTTCAGGTCCATCGGGGATGGTCAATACTGGTGCTGTGGTCAAACGCTTCTTCAATTCTCGGAAGCTTTCTTCACACACGGAAGTCCAAACAAACTTTTCTACCTTTCTCGTCAGTTGTGTCAAAGGCTTTGCAATGCGAGAGAAATCCTGAATGAATCTTCGATAGTACCCTGCCAAACCGAGGAAGCTACGGATCTCATTCGCATTGGATGGTCTTTTCCAATCCATTATGGCCTCCAACTTGGCCGGGTCCATCTCTATCCCCTTTTCTGAGATGATGTGTCCTAGGAACATGACTTTGTCTAGCCAAAACTCACACTTACTGAACTTTGCGTAAAGCTTTTCATGCCTCATTGTTCCTAAGACAATCCTAAGATGTTCCTCATGTTGTTCCTTACTCTTGGAGTATATGAGTACATCATCAATGAACACGATGACAAAACTATCCAAATATTGGTGAAACACTCTGTTCATCAAGTCCATGAAGATTGCCGGGGCATTTGTCACTCCAAAAGGCATTACTGTGAACTCGTAGTGTCCGTACCGTGTCCTAAAAGCTATCTTTGGAATATCACCCTCCTTGACTTTCAGCTGGTGGTACCCGGATCTCAGGTCGATCTTTGAGAATACGCGAGCACCTTTCAATTGGTCGAACAAATCCTCGATCCGCGGGAGGGGGTATTTATTCTTAATTGTCAGTTGATTTAACCCCCTATAGTCGATGCACATTCGGAGGGATCCATCTTTCTTCTTGACAAATAGTACCGGTGCTCCCCAAGGTGAGGCACTGGGTCTGATGAACTTTTTCTCCAATAGGTCTTGCAGTTGTTCTTTCAACTCTTGCAATTCCTTGGGTGCCATGCGGTATGGGGCTTTGGATACTGGCGCTGCTCCAGGTACTAGGTCGATGGAGAACTCCACTTGTCGGTCTGGGGGCAGACCCGTTAGTTCTTCTGGAAATACATCAGGGTAGTCCCTTACCACTGGTATTGAAACTGGCGTTGCTTCTTCCCTCACAACTTCAGAGATGCTGATTAAGTATCCCTGACTATTTCCTTTCTGTATAAGCTTTGCAGCTTTAACGGCGGAGATGACTCGCACTTCCATCCTGGACTTTATCCCACGAAAAGTGAAATGGTGACCCTCGGGGGTTTCAAGGTCAATTTCTCGGCTTGAACACCTAATGACGGCCTTATTCTTGGTAAGCCAATCTAGTCCTAAGATTAGATCGAATTCCTTCATTGCCAAAACATAAAGGTCGGCTTCCACAGAATGACCCCCAAGTTCAAACTTAAATCTCTTTGCTATAGTATCAATCTTTGATGATTCTCCCGAAGGAAAATTTACGCATAGGTCATCGCCTCTAGAGCATTTAACATTCTTTCGCTTTCTAAAACTCTCAGAAATAAAAGAATGTGATGCCCCCGTATCAAATAGTACATAAGCAGAAGTACTAAGAATTGATATCGTACCTGCCAAAGTCCCATCATGAGCCTCACATTCCTGTTCCTCCTCTCCACCGTAGATGGCATTCACATGAGCTCTTCCTCCCTGCCCTTGAGCTGGGCCATTCCTGTTAGGAGGGTGGATGGGTCGGGCCTGCTGTCCAGCCTGGAAGTTCCGAGCAGGAGGCTGGTGAAACTGGGCATTCATTGTCTGAGCAGGTCGTGGGTTACCCAATGGAATCTGGTTGGCCTTTGGTGTCGTCGGGCACTCATTTGCCTTGTGACCAGGTTGGTGACAACGATAGCAGTTGGGCGACCCAGCCATACACCGTCCAGGGTGTCTCTTCTTACAGATATTGCAGTATGGGGCCAAGACACTCTCAGTCCTAGGGGCGGATGACGTGTTTCCTTTCGGAGGTGGGTTCTGTTGGCGCTTGAAATTGGGCTGCCAGTTCTTGTACGGAGCCAAGGCAGGTGGGGTGGCCTTAAACTCCAGCCCTAAGCCAATGGAGACACTCAAGGCTCGGTCAAACACCTCATTGTAGCTTTGAAGCCTCAGTCTAGCTACTATCCCAGCAATCTCAGGGCGTAATCCCCTCTCAAATCGTCTAGCTTTCCTCTCATCATCCCCAACTAGATATGTAGCATAACGGGATAGCCTATTGAATCGCCTCTCGTACTCAGTCACAGAGAGTATACCCTGCTTTAGATTAACAAACTCTGTCTCCTTCTGGTCTCGCAACACTTGAGGAAAATACCTCTTCAGAGTGGCTTCCTTGAATCCTTCCCAAGTGATTGCCTCTCGGGCAACTTCAGTCAAGGTCCGCTCATGTGATTCCCACCACTGAGCTGCATCTTCTGTCAGTTGGAACTTTGCACATGAAACCTTTTGTGCCTCAGTTAAGGTCATGTGGTTGAAAATTCTTTCCATCTCCAATATCCACTCCTCAGTTCGAGTGGGACCCTCCTTTCCAGTCAATTTAGGCGGCTGCAGGCGCCTAAACTGTTCGACGTACTCATTCGGTCGGGGTGCATAGGGGTGACCATTCGGTGGTGCTGGTGGTGGGATCTGCTGGTGAAGGTAGTTTTGTAAGGAGTTGAAGAACTCCCGAGCCATGTCTGCTCCGGATCCGGCATTCGGTGGATCCTGTCCCACAGATTCCTGAGACGGTTCCCTTCGATTCGCACGTGGCCTCCCGCGTCTGTGCATGTCGTAAGGCTGGAAAAAGGGAGAGGTAGAAAATATTACTATTATAGGTATGAAAACAAAATCAAAATTCAATCAATTGTGATAACATAATATGTAGCACTAAGCATTCAATAGGGCAACAATAGTGAGCTCACGTTGCTGCAGTCAACGGCCGACGATTGGCTGAACTACAGTAGTCAGGAACCACACATATGAAATCAAACATTCAATCTGATAAAAGTAACTGATAGAATACGTAATACGCAGGAGATGCTCAATATATATATACTTTCAAAATAGGTTCGGGAGAAAATGAATTCTCCCTTACAAAATAGTACATCAAAATAAGAGTCAAGACAGCGTGAAGGAAAGAAATCTAAGGTCTACTAGTCCTAATACATATCGCAAAGGGGGGACAAGCACTAAGGGGGAAAAGGCTTGACCCGGTTGGTCTACAGGGTCGCGCTAGGCCGCACTCCCATCGTCGTTCTTCGTCTTCTCTTCAGATGGATCTGACTCCTCAGGTCCTTCCTCGAACCCACTTGACTCAAAAAGCTTCCTTGATTCATCGCGTCCATCGCGAGCTCTGGCCGCCCACTCCCTTTCTCTTTCGTCACTCCGTGCAAGTTTGGCTCCTGCTTCCTCGTTCTCCGCCATTAGCTTCCTTATTTTCAGATCACGTCGCGCAATCTCCCCACGTAGTTTACTAGATACTGCGAGGTAGAAGTCTGCGTGTGCCTGGTCATCTTCAGCCTTTCTTTTGGAGTCTCTACCTTGCCATCGTGCTTGCTCTGCCTCATTGGCCCTCAACATGAACTCCTCAGCGAAGGCATCAAAGTTCGTTCGAGCCCCTTCCTCAGAATCATAGGTCGTGTGTGTGTCGAAAACTTCCTCGGCTATCCTTCGCCATTCTGGGAGTATTGTTCGTACAAAACGTTGTGCAGCTTGGTGATCCCCCTCTCGGTACCCGGTAAAGGCGGCACGATTTCGAACCGTGCGAAAACGTCACAAATAGTCCTCCATGGTCTCCCTCAGTTGCTGACGCAATCCAAGATAGACCCTCATCTAAGTTCAAAAATGAAGAAAATATATACATATTAATCGTATATACCGTAAAGGCTATGGTTCGGCATACTAAGGGAAGGTTATAGATTCTATGAAGAAAAGAGAAATGAATTTTGATAATTGCACTCAATCATACCTTGGGTAGTTTGGCCGTAGGAGAGGATACATTCCCTTTAACAACTTCACCATTTCAAAAAAATTAAAGTTAAGTGATTCACTAGAATTTTTTTTTTTTGTTTGAATTGTAAGAAATAAAATTTTGGCCAAAGTTTTATCCGTGGCTCTGATACCACCTGTAACGCCCCAGTTTTTCCAAAATGTTTCTTGGCATTCTAGAAACCCGAGTCGTCACTTAATGTCGAAAAATCCGGACTAATATTTTTTTTTTTTTTTAAACTACAAGTAACATCACATGAACAGCGGAAGCATACATTAAGGTTATAAAACGCAGTGGCCATTTTCAAAATATCACACACACGATCGTTATAAAAGTTTGGCGCAAAATAGATAGTTCTGATAAATATTACACACCATCATCGAGGAAATTATAAACATTTACCGCCTCGGCATATTAGTTAAGTCATATTAAAACTACTAGTCTCGTTTTCACGAGTAATTTAAAACACTTTGGTAGGGAAGTAGTATCACTCCTCCACTGGCGCAAACTCCCCGTCATCGAGACCTGAAAAAGGATTTAAAAGTAGGGGGTGAGATTTGAATTCTCAGTGTGGGCGACCTGTACGCTACTATACATATTGGTAGTATGCAAACGTATCATTTTGTAAAAACACTTTTCATAGCCACAAAGGCTCATCATTCA
>JAPKLY010000879.1:0-26373 GCA_026898435.1 Prunella vulgaris
TACAACACTAGGGAAATTTAATTGCAGAGTGTTGTTTATGATATGCTTTGTGTTCTTGGATTCTTGAGAGTTCTCTTGGAAATTTCCCGTTAACCTTGTATGGGTGCAAGGTTCTCCATATTTATAGGCGAGATTCAAAATAGATCCGTTGGAGGAGATCAAATCAAATCTTTCCTATTTTAGGTAGATTGCAGGCTAGAAATACTGTTCGACCTACCCGCCATGCTTATTCTGGCAAGTTGTCACATCACCTGCAACCTTTTGAGACGCATTAAATGCCGCATTAAATGCTGCACAGACTCCGTGCTTACGTGTTGAAGGATCATTGGCTCTCCGTTATAACGGCTAGTTGACCTACAGACATTTATCCTTCCTCGTACATTCAATGCTCTGAGTCTCTTGTAATAACTCAGTCTGAACGTGTGCCTTAATGGAGTCTTACTGACATTCTTTTTGTCTCTTGTCCCATAGCATAAATAACCTTTCTGCTTTGGACTGACATGATTCAGGTATTCTGAACCACAGCCTAAGTCAGGTCCTATGTGCATTCAGCACAGCCTGATAGGTTATTCAGCTCAGTATGTGTTACCTTTTTGCTTCGGACTTACAGGATTCAGGTAAACTGAACCAAGGCCTAAGTCAGGTCCTATGTGCATTCAGCACAGCCTGATAGGTAGTACTTACTCTTCACTGACTGAGTTATGTCCTGAACATGCTTAGTGTATTCAGTAGAAACATCAGACAATGGTACTTCAGGATTAACTTCAGGAAGAATCAGCAGGCTTCGATCTTCAGCTTCAGAACAGACAATCTTCAGCGAGACTGACTGACTTCTTCAGAAAGGTTTACGCTTCAGACTTCAGTAAATTGGGTCGACTCCAATACTTTTCAGTCTTCAGCACGGTCCTTCTGTACTGAATCTCTAACCTAACTATCCTGAACTATTTTATCCTGAACACTATACTTAGGCAAATTCATCAGGGGTTTTGGGATCTAATCAAAATACCAAGATTGTCCCAACAGTAATTCCTATCAATTTCATGTTGTTACCTATTTTAATTAATTTTGAATATATTAAAAAATTTCGACTAAAATTTTCAGGCTTGGATATATGATCACTTCTCAAGTCTAATTTTGCCTCCTAAAAATCCGACTTTTAAGTCAGGACCTCTGTCATGTGTCTACGCACCAGAAGCACATACGGGGCCATGTATGGAACGAGTCTGAGCGTTTAGACACAGTTTAGATGTGTTTCTTCCAACACAGGTTACTTTTATACAATTTTATACAATTTTATCAATGTGTTTTTTGTCCCTTATAGTTAATCATTATGCCTTTGTATTGTAATAGGTTTCGTGGACTCCATATCATTCATTCAGGGATTTTTGTCCCTTTCAGCAAGTGGCCTTCTTTCATGGTTGCATTATTTGTGGGAAAGTGGCTGAGCCTTACATGCCAGACAGAGTTCTTCGGCAGTTCGGTTATGTGCAAACGATTCCAGATAAGCCTCTTGCAGCTAAGGTCAAAAGGAGTCGTTCGATGAAACCAAAACGTGATTGGGATATCATGGGGGAGTATTATTATCAATGGGATACACACGTTTTATCTATGGAACGTGTTGGTGAGACATGCAAGCACCCTTGGCAAAGCGCTTATGGTTACGAGGAATGGTTCATTGGTCAAGGTCATCCAAGAGTTTCAAATCCTGACACTACGGGCCTTATTGTTCGTCCTGAACCTGCACGTTCAACGCAACCGTGGGAGAGGATTGATGCTGCAAAGTATGAGCTATCAAATTTAGTGCGAATGTATCATTCCGACGATGCACTGAGTTTAGATGAAGCAATGAATAAGGTTGTTGAAGTGATGACTATTCTCACTGGCCCAGAAGGTGGAACTTCGTCACGTGCAGGACCAGGTCGAACTAGAGGAATGACTAGATCTCGAGCCAGACAAAGAGGCGGGGGTGTTAGGCGACTTGGGTAATGGGTGCATGATTTAATTTCTATTTGGAGACTTTGAATTCTAGGGTTGTTTATTTTCGGTTTTGGATTGTTGTTTTATGATTTGGATGGGAACTCATGGATATTAGGTGTTTTACGGTTTTTGTGAACTTATGGATATTAGGTGTTTTATATTTTTTGTGAACTTATGGCGTCTATCTATGGTTGTTGGAACATATAAAATGTCGAAATTCATATAAATGTTCAAAAATTACAGTTTTTTAAACCCCAAATTCATGTAAAAGTTCGAAAATTTGAGTTTTTTAAACCCCAAATGTAAATTTTCGTCAAAATCCCTGTATGTAAGAAATTTTCGAACAATTTCAGCTAGTTCCAAACAAATTTTCGAACATATTGCATTTGTTCGAACAAAAGTTTTGAACAAAGTATAATTTTTCGATTAAAATTTCCGAACAGAAAAGGATTTCTTCACCCCCAAATTTAGAAATACACCCATACAAACATCCCTAAACCTAAATCCCTGTATGTAAGAAATTTTCGAACATATTGAGTTTGTTCGGACAAAACATTCGAACAAAGTACAGTTTTTCAACTAAAATTTTCGAACAGAAAAGGATTTCTTCACCCCCAAATTTAGAAATACACCCGTACAAACATAAAAAAACCTAAATCCCTGTATGTAAGAAATTTTTGAACATATTTATTTGTTCGGGCATAACTTTCGAACAAAGTACATTTTTTCAGCTAATATTTTCGAACAGAAAAGGATTTCTTCACCCCCAAATTTAGAAATACACCCATACAAACATAAAAAAACCTAAATCCCTGTATGTAAGAAATTTTCGAACATATTTAGTTTGTTCGGACAAAACTTTCGAACAAAGTACATTTTTTCAACTAAAATTTTCGAACATTTTATATATGTTCGATTAAATATTTCGAACAATTTACATTTTTTCGGTCGATATTTTCGAACATTTATGTTGGTATATGAAATTATTTTCGAACTTTGTTGTTCAGTTTAGTATTTCAATTTCGAACAAAATTTGTAATGCCAATTCGAACAAAATATCACTTCAATATATTCCATTTCCATTCGTCAAAAGATATAGATCCCAAAAGATGTACATCACACACGATATACATCACAAAAGATATACATCCGCAAAGTATTTATCCTACTACTTCAAATCATGCATACGATCATCAATCTCTATTTTCTTGAAATTAAAAGCTCTTTCCCATCCAGTAGCAATTGGTCGGTGAAACTCTCTCCATGATGTGACAATTGGGGGTAATGTAACTCCGGCACCGAGAGTCACCTATTCAATTTAAAAATAATATTAATCATAATATATTGATTTTCAATTTGTGACTAAATATGCATAGTATTTTGAGTAACTGCACGAAGTGGCTGTCGTTGTTAACCAACGCCACACAAATAAATCTTGGATTCGATGGCATTTCAGTCCTATATGGGAGGAATGATAGTGATAAGGTGGGGCTTAATGTCACGAACACGACATTATACACCGACGCAACCAAGTGGCCCATGTACGGTAATGTGAATCAGTACTCAATATGTGCCGAATCACTGAAATAATTAAGATGTTTCATCGTGGTTGCAACCATGTCTGGGACTCGATAAACTTTCTCGTACAACTTGATATTGTGGGATAGCTCACTCATTAAATCTTGTCTCACACGTGCCCATTCATCCTCACCAAATCCTAAAAGCCCCGCAACCGCCCGAAATCCACAATGACCATCACCCTTTACATTATGGACATCAACAGCGTAGTCTTGAAATTCCATAGGAAGCATTGATATGAAATAAGGTGTAGAACTAGATCTACTACCTCTCCGAGTCTGCACACGTATATAATAAAATAATATTAATTAAAAGGAAAGAAATTAATAAAAAAATATATAAATACGTACCGGTAGCTTTTTAGACACTCTTGTGTTTTGAGACTTTGGCAATGAAAGTGAACTCTCTACATTGTAAACCACACTCTCTTGCGACTGAACATACTCAAACAAACTGAGATCCCTTTTCGTGGATTTTTCTGAGGCATTTTTACTCTTACTTTTTGGTCTACCACGTGGATCGATCTTAATGGTCGGTTCAATCATATTAGTCGTCTCCGGCTTCGCCATCTCACGCATATTTCTCAAATAAATCAATCTTCGACTCTCATCAAAATTTTCATACACCCTTGCCATATCACGAACCGCATCTTCAAAACGATAGTCAGTGGCTTCCTTCACATCATCTTTTACCACCGGCTCCATATCCAACTTCCTCCAAAAAGTATCAAATGCACTCATCGGTATTGGTTTGTCTGCGTACACATATTCTTCAATCTCGTGTGCACATGGACAACCATATGCTGTTCTCAAAATATGATTGCAATCACTTGCATCAAACCCTAGCATTTTCACAACTTTCACCTCCTCAAACAACTTCTCTAATGCATATATGGAGACTACACCACGCAAACCATTATAAAGACTGGATGAGAACTTATGTTGAGCAACATTCCTACTTTTCTCAAATGATGCTTTAATAGCAATATGACATGCTTCGTACAAGGTATCACACCTCACCCAACAAGTCTCAAAATTTCCTAACGAGTTTCCAAGCATTCTCTTTAAACTGGCATGGTGGCTCTCAACCCTAAATATGACCAAAATATACAGAATCATAAATACAATATACAAAAAAATACCTAAACCACTTAATAAAGTATACAGAATTGATAAATATACATGTTAGTCGTTGTATTTCCGTAGTGCATCAATTGGTTTGTCCACGCCTTCACGAACCTCTCTTTGTAAGGCATGAACCATTGATCAACCACATAGTCCACTGGCTTCTTATCAAAATTGGAACGAAGGATCTGAAGGGCTTCATTGTATTCATTTTCAGTATGCAAATTGATAGCCACATTTACTTGCTTCATGAATGCCTCCCACTAGTTTCCGGACTTGAACAACGGTTTACACTTAGCTTGCACATTCCTATCAATGTGCCAACTACAAAGTAGGTGTTTACAATGTGGAAATATCATGGCGATAGCATTCATTAAGGCCAAATCCCGATCAGTAACAATAATGGATGGCATGAACCCTTCACCCAACATATCCTTCAGTACGCGCAAAGCCCAAGTGTAGTTCTCTTCTTTCTCAGCCAACAAATATACAGATGCAACTGAAAATGTCATGCCGGTTGATGTAACACCAACTATCTCCAAATACGGTAATCTGTACCTATTTGTCTTGTAGGTGCAATCAATCAACAGCACCTTCGGAAAAGCACGAGCCAAACTTATAGAAATGGGGTGTGAAAAGAATAATTCTTTCAAACTGTTTGTCATCTCACATCTTCTATAAGAATGAAAGTAATCATTCTCAACAAACTTACTCATCAAGTACTGCAATTGTGAACGTCCACAATATTGGCTCACCTTGTGTTTCTTTCTTGCATTGTAGATTGTCCGAATGGTAGAGGTATTGATGATGTTCTTCTCCTTCAATGCTTTCAAAACCGACTTGGCAGGTGCATTGCATTTTGACATGTCAACAACAAACGCCTCCTCCATAGCAGATAAGCGACCCATAAAAGAATGACCCTCAAAATACTTGTTAATCGGATGATTATGCGTACCGCATTTTACCTCCAAACTCCATTGAAACGGAACTTGCTCCGTCCCTTTCAACAAAAATGGACAGTTACATTTTTTTGACCCCGTATCTTTTCCACTTGGTCGTTTTTCATCATCAACAAAACCAATCTTCTTTTTCTTTGGTGGCCGATACACGCCCTCCCGCTCACAAGCTAATAATATACGAGGTTTTCTCCGACCCGATCCATTATTAGAACGCTTGATTGATATAACCATTTTGTTTTCAATGGCAACTTTCCGTACCCAATCAATAAGTGCATCACGGGAAGGGAAAAATCTGTGCTTGTGAAAACACTAGTGTAACCCATAACAATTTCACATCCCAATTCCTCTCCACAATCACGCTTAATATTGTCTTCATCATTGTTTTCCGAGCACTGTAATAAAATGTAGAACAACATCAAAATTTATAACAACATAAAAAATATAAACAAAAAAAAAAGCACAATGTTCGAAAATAATTGCTCAAAAACTGCCAAATGTTCGAAACTTTTAACAGAACAAAATCAATATGTTCGAAAAATTTAACTGAACAAATTCAATATGTTCGAAACCGATTTTCGAACAAGGGCCATTTGTTCGGATTTAATTTTCGAACAAGGGCCATTTGTTCGGATATAATTTTCGAACAAGGGTCATTTGTTCGAAAATTATGATGGACAATTTGTCCTTTGTTCCGTAGACCAGATTCGAACATTCTATATACGAAAACAAAAATACACGTTTAAAAACACGACCGAACCATATTTACGCACCACATACTACTCCTACAACATATGTATACTAAATAAATACCAATATACTTCAAAAAGGTGATAAAATCAAACAAAAATAATTTCAAAACCCTACCATCACGTAAACCCAAAACCCTAGGTGAAAAAAATTAAATAAACATGAACACTTACATGTTGGGGTGACCCCTTATCATCTTCAGACAAAAACATATTCGTAAATGATGTTCGCAAAAATTTTCGGAGTTTGGGAGTTTTGTTCGAAAGTTTTTTGTGAAAGTTAAGCAAATGAAACAGCATTTAGTGTTGAACAATGAATGGGGTGAACTGATCATATAATAGGGGTATTTCTGTCTTAAAATTTATTTTTAAACATTAGAGTAAATGTGGAGTGAACTAATTAAAAACTGGGGTAAAAATATCCGGGCCCTAGATATAAAGGGGCCCAGAATATAAGGGGCTCATATGGATTTATAACCTAAGGCCTAAATAACATAGTAAAGGCCCAAAGCATCTTTCATTATAGGGTTTTCGGATATTTTGGTACACGACTTTGTCAAAGTATCAGATTAGCCACGATCGAAAATTAACCAGATTGTGTGTAGATCGTGGGCGGATTTTTCGCCGTTCTGGAGGTGGTCGCGGCTCGCTGTCGCCGTGAACCGAGGTCTGGCGTTGTCACGCACAGGAATAGAGGCGCCGTCGCGCACAGAGGCGGAGGTGCCGTCACGAGACACACAGAGCCGTCGCTGTGGAAGCCGCCGTCGCGCGCTGTGTCACCGTCGGGCAGCATGTCGGCACTGTCGCCCGTCGCTCAGGGGCGTCGCTGTCGCGTAGGCGTAGTTGCCATTGTGTAGGCACAGTCACCGGTGGTCGCACAGAACAGAGCGGCGCTGTCGCGGCTGTCGTTCAGATACCACCACCGTTCGCCGTCGAATCGCGGCGTGAGGTCACCGTCGAATCACGGCGTGAGGTCGCCGTCGATGCGGTAGGAGACGTCCGCCGTCACATAGGTGCACAGCACCGTCGCAGCTCAAAGCCGGAGGTGCCGTCGCAGAAACAGAGGCACTGTCGCAGCGCTAGGAGCGCAGTCATGGCACGGCGTCGTTGTGTCGCGCGGTCTGCCGCCGTCGTGCGTTCGCCGTTCGTGGCGTTGCGTGAGTCCACTTCAGGGGACATCAGATGATAGGTGCGAATTCATTTTCGATTTTGAAATTGGAATATGGAATTGATTTCCATTTCAAGAAATTGGGGGTTTCTTGCTTTGGGTATGAACGAAGGGCACAATGATTTTTGTTTTCTGTAAAACATGATGGTTTTGTTCTGGGTTTGATTTTGATTGATAGAACAATTTGGTATCTGAGTATTGTTTGCAGGCATAGGATATCACAAAATTAAGCATATGCGCATATAATCCATATATCCATATATCAGTATGTAAACGGAATCATAAAAGTGTTTTGTGAATAAAACAGATTCCCAGAAATTGAAACAACAAAAATATTTATTATAGTATTCACCGATATTTCATATAAACATGTATATACATATCCATATAATCATATGAAAGCAGTCTGTAGATCATGCATCTTCAGGCATATAATTGAATACATAAAAACCTCGAGCATATTACATATGATTGCAGATAGCATATTCAAGCAAACGTATAATCTGCAGAAAACCTAATCATGGATTTAATAATTTTTCCAGATTATAATAACAAAAGAAAAACTCACGGTTTTAGCAAAGAAGAATTAAAAATAATCCCTTGATCCATTCCAGAAAGTCCGTTCCTCAGATGGCTAGAACTCGTGCTGATAACGTGTTGTAATCTTGCGTAGCAATAAAGTAAAACAATAAAGAACAAGAGTTTGATTACCCAGTTCGTCACAACGTGACTACGTCTCTAGGCGATCAAGCCAGAAAATGTATAATATGACTGCGTATATTGTTCTATGTTTACGAGAGTATAGAATACAATATTATATAGTAAATATCCTAATCCTAACTCTAAGCTCATAGGCCTAAAGTCCACCGAACTAAATGTCTTATTATTTTCATATAATATATAATCCAATATATTACAACATGTTGTACATGTTTATAAAAGAAAGGAAAGCCCACATCATAAGGGAAGTTTGACCAAAATGAGGAAAGACGTGGCTAATTCTTAGCCAAGCCAACAACTACTCCTTCCATAACCTGCTGTCCACATTCAAGAAGAGAGAGAAAGGAGTTTCCTTACATGTCCTCACAGCTGTGAAACGGAAATGAAAAATTGCTAGAAATCGCGCCTGGAAATTCCCACAACCAATCGAAGCCGGAATTCGCAATATTTTCCAGAATCGAAATTGGACCGTGCAAGCATGCCAAGAGAAGCCACGTCCCTACAGCCCACCATCGCCGTTACTCACATCAGCCGCCGGAATTCCTCTATAGCCCACAGCAGCGCCGCTCATCACACATCCTCCACCCACTTCCAGAAATCCAGTCGCCGGAGATGACGATGCCGGGAAATAAGCCACCCACGCTGGAATCAGCCGCAATTGAAGCCCACCTCAGTCACTAATTCGATGTCGTCTCTGGAATTACTTGCCCGGAGAGAGAAGCAGCCATTCTCGACAACCTCTGCCACCGCTCTTGCCAGAATTCGTCACTGCTGAACTAATTGTTGTATCCGCAGAATACCCACTGTCCGGAATTAATTGACCAGAAAAAGATGAAGGAAGTAGTGCTGGAAGATGATAAAGTTCGCAACACTTTTGAAGTGTTGTAAAATTGAAGAAGTGATATGCCCATTTGAAGAGTTGTCAAATAAGAAAAACATTTTTGTCTTGAGGAGAAAAACTCTCACAGTTAGGCGTGCCCAAGCCTAACTCAACATTCACTTCTGTTGGTTTCCATTATTTGGGGGTAAATGAGAGTGTAAAGTGCTGACTGCAAGTGCTCCACTTGAAGAATTGCTTTAAGGTAAAACACGTTTATGTTTGCATGGCTGAAAATTTGATATTTGACTTGGGCTTGCAAATAAAAGAAGCCCAATTAGTCCCTGTTTTCTGAGGCCCATTGAAATTAAAAGAAAAGGAACCAACCGATTAGGGAGAACAGACACGCAGCATACCCCCCTTCTGGGAAAAAAATTCCTCAACACATAATAGCTAGGGTTTAATGTTTTCTTAGTTAGTTTTTGTTGAAATTCAAATATTGTTGAAGATTGAAGTTGTTGGAACTCCTCTAAGATGGTTTTTTTCCTTTGCATTAAATTTAGTTGGTTAAATTTTAATGTTTATGTCTTATTGTTTTTATATTGTTATGGTTTTATTTGTGTTTAATGTTATGATTGTTGGCTAGATTTTTAGTGTTTGGGTGCTTGGAATTATGTGGGTAATTAGTTAGCGGGGTGATTTTGTGAGTTTATTCTAATTGGAGGTCATATGATTAGGTTAATGGGGTTTGTTTGTTCAATTGTTTATTGTGCTCTTTTAATTCATATGGGTAGATTATTTGTTGCAACGAGAGTTGAATAGGTACATTTATTTCATATGGGTGGGTTCGATTTTGTGATTTGAGTTAATATTGGGTTATCGCAACGAGAGTTGGGTAATTTCATTAGAAAATCCATTAATCGACATTAATTGCTTGAATTAACCTTTAGGTGATTAGTGAGGGGACCAAAGGTGGGGCACCTTAGTATACGAGTGGAAAAGCACGCTAGGATTTTTCTTAGCCTTGTGTGATTACCCGGGTGGGAAACCGTGAACTATTCCTATAACAATCTACATGCTTAATTGACGCGTTATTCCTAGGCTTATCCAGTACGGTTTAATGTGTTTATTTTTCGTTATTACTCCTATCTTTAACCGATAAAAGGGATAAATGAACTTGTCAAACCATTAATTGATTACCCCGTAATGAAGAACACCCGAACACACTTTCTTGTATTGTTTGTCTTCGTTGATTTATTTACTTGTTTGCTATTTTAGTGTCTTGTTTAGTTAAATTCTTACTTCTAGTTAATTGATAGGTATTTTAATTTTTGCATTTAGATAATTGGGGAACAAGTTGATTTTCACTACAATGGAGTGACGACATATAGTTCTAGGGCTATGCTAGCCACTAATCTCATGGATTGATATTTTAACCGGTCACTTACCTTACTACACGAACTTTCTACACTTAGGAAGTAAGTATTGTAAAACACGTGTCAATAACAAATAAGTATTAAATACTTGAATAATCATGCGAAAAATTTAAGTAACACAGAGAATTGCTCAGCCTTATACTGCAATAGTTGAGACTTAAGTGTGCAATCTGTTGATTTAATGAAATTCTGAATCCTTACAATGATGAATTTAAAGTCATATTTATAGGAAATTCTAAATAAGGTACGTGCATCAATTATTCTATGTTGGTCAACTGAACCGTTACAAAATTTATTATGGAAAGTCTCCTCATAATAAATGACATCTTCCATGTGTGGTCTGTAATTGACGCTAATTATGTCACACATTTGGCATGATTTCTATAACCACTCTCAGTGTGTTGACTTAGAGCATGCTCATGCTCGTAGGCAATGATCTTGCTCATGCTCGTAAGCAGTGATCTTGCTCGTGCTCCTTGACAATGATCTTGCTCATGCTCGTTGGTAATGGTCCAGCTTGTGCTTGTAACCACAGATCTTGCTCGTGCTCGCAGACATGTATCTGGCTCGTGCTTGCAGACATGGGCCTAGCTCGTGCTCCCACTCCAAGATTTATAATATTGTTGGTCCCAGATAAACAATAACAGGTGTATGGGGGGAGGGAATACACCTGTAAGTAAAGATTTTTGAAAAGTTATAATTTCATAGTGAACTTAAGAACACAGGTGACCTGATTAAAACAACAGTGGACTTGATGGGCCCTTGTAAGTAGCCTGTGATTTGAATCAGATTACAGAATTTGCAGCGAATTATTAGTTAACACCTTTGAGGAAGCTCGAGCTTTCAGTGGAAGGTATTAAAAAAATCGTCTAAACCTTTTTTTATCCAATTATATCTTGTTATTTAAGTAATGCTTTCTAATTTTAAAAATAGATGTAAAAATAAACATTATGAACAACATATATTCTTTTGATATTAAAACGATTCCATCATGCATCTATAATATTGTTGATGGATAAATTTTATTTTATCATTTTAGGAAGATTGATAACTTAATTTGATGTCTATAATAATATAATTTGAATGTTACAAAATAAAAATGGAACATGTTTTTTACAACAGTTTCAAAAAAGAAGAAAGCATTAACATTGTCACCCAAATCCATAGTATTGCAGAAATATTAACTTTTGTGTCAACAGAAAATAAAACAGATATGCAAACTATTTTGAAAAATGAGTTGCTATTATTTTGTCTAATTAAAAAATATTAGCCCCTCAATAAATTCTTTTTGAAAGGAAAAACATGATCCATGATTATGATTCGTTTAATTAAACATAAATTTGTTAAACCATTTAACTCTTAAAAAATTGAATTTTCCCGTAGTAGCATGTGAAGATGTATAGTTTTAGATACAAAGATTATTGATATACCTTTTTTCTTTTAAATAACTTTGCTAGGACAAGGAATTTATTAGTAAGGCTAAGATTATAGAGGTCATATTACATAACAGGTAGAACTTTATTTCTTGCTCAAGCTGCTTTCGCAAAATGGAAAAGCCCCAAACTTCCTTGACTTGTACATATTGCAAGGATACGCAAGCAGTTGGTGTGTTAAGGTAATACAAACACCATCAAAATAAATAAAGTGTTATAACTTTTTTAAACTATCAGACCCATACTACTTTGTTGATCTGCAGATTTCAAATTGAAGTGGGGGTTAATGATGGCAGTGACACTACTAAGTTTGTTATATTTGACAAAGAAGCAAAGAATTTGTTAAAGACCACTACAGAGGTTTTAAAAATTGTACGAGATCTCTTCGAACTTGAAGCTCATTAAGATCAATCGAAAATTTTAAAAAAACCATTATAACTTTTTTTTTTCCTCAGGAAGAGAACATTGACCAAGAAGGACCTGATCAAATTTCATCAAACCTTCTAGACATGGTTGGAGAAATGCTCATATTTCAAATTAAAATTACAACATATAATTTTTCCACCAATGTTCAATCTTTCACTGTCTCACGCATCCTTGATGATATTTTCCCCCTTGAGACAGGGGGCACACAACAAGAGGTGTGCATACATAATCCTATTAGTTTTTTAAAATGATGAGTATGGTTAACCTCAAATATTAAAAAAATCTTCTCACCCACATATTTGTTTGAAAAGAGAAAGGTAACAGTAGCGCAAAAACAAAGATCACCATAGAAGACAGAAAAAGGAAAAATATATCGAAAAACTGAATAATGGGTTTGTAAAATGGCATAAAGTGCAGCAGAACTGGTTAAAGAACCAAGTAATTAATCTATTAATATTTTTTAAAAACATTTTCAAACACTTAAACATTCTACTATTCTTTGAACAGGAAAAAAATCCAACAAGCAGGATGTGGAAGATTCAGACCAGCTAATAAAAAAGGCTAGAATACATATTAGTTTCTTTTCTATGTAACAGCTAGACGGAATTGCTTTCCAATTTAACTAAAGACATTTAGTATTGAATGTGTTAACCTATTTATTTAAAGGGAGAATACCGCAAGCTAGACAATACCCACGAGAAGAACAACCACCAACACAAAAAAAGTAGCAAAAATTATAAAAACAAATACTTCAAACTTAAAAAACATACTGAACAAAATATTACAGGTAATAGACGACAACAAAAATACAAGGACAACATCATTTTAAAGTGCTAGAATTGTGATGCATTGGTTTGGAAAGCATAAGCCATGACAAAAAAAAATGAGAATACCTGCTTTATTCGATATGTTGCATAATAGAGAAGGTCAAATTATCAAACAAACATCAAACCCCAACATTCCTTGACAACCTACTACAACAATCGCCTTCATTCCAAAAGAATATAAGATCATACAATGCAATTCTCACATTCACATCAATGGGTGCCAAGATTGACAACTCGGTAGCAGGTGGCAGAGGACCGTATATGTTCAGAATTTATGATCAAAATTACCATTCTATTGGATCGTTATTACCAATAGAAGAGAAAAACCCAAGATTTGCTCTGTCGTACATATAAGACTATGCAAATGAATTTTAAAATCGTATCAAGCCACTATCCCATAGAAAAATGTCAAATCAGTTAGATGAGAAAATTATTGAAGGCCTAATTGAGATGATGGATGAAATCAATGAATTGGCAAAAAAATTTTGATGATCAAGAGACAAATATGAAAAAGGAGATGACAACGATTTTTTCGTCAAATTAATAGGCCAGAAGATAAAAGGACGACAATATGACTTACCAACAAATGACGAAGTTTGCCTGACTTTAAGACCTAAGAAGAAGCTCATCTCTCCCATCATTGACATCTCAAACTTCCCCGTCATCAGCTTTGAAAATTTCTCACAAAGCCTCGGGTTTCTGTGATTCAAAAATAATGTCATCGACATAATTTGGACTAAGAGAATGTCCTCCCCTTCGGTTATCCTGAATAGGGTCCTGTCCACTGTTCCTTTCACGAAGCTATGGTCTATCAGGAACTTGGAGAGAGTATCATACCAAGCACTAAGAGCTTGTTTCAGGCCGTAATGGGCTTTCTTCAGGTGATACACCTTTTCACCAACTTCGAACTCAGGAGGTTGCTACACATAAACCTCCTCGTTCAGAATTCCATTCAGGAAAGTACTCTTCACGTCCATCTGATACACCTTGAACTTCTTAAATGTTGCATAAGCCAAGAACAACCTGATTGCTTCCAACCTTACGACCGGAGCAAAGGTCTCATCATAGTCGATCCCTTTGGCCTGAGAGTAACCCTTAGCTACCTGTCTGGCCTTGTTCCTGACAACAACATTCTTCTCATCCTTCTTATTCTTGAAGACTCACTTGGTGCCAATAACATGTTGCGCATAGGTCTATCAACTAACTCCCAAACCTGATTCCACTCAATCTGATTGAGCTCATCCTGCATAGTTATGATCCAGTTGGGGTCAGCAAGAGCTTCTTCTATGTTCTTAGGGTCCTGATCTGACAGGAAACAACAAAACATAGCGCTCTCACCAAAGAACAACCTTGTCCTGACCCCCTCATTGATATCACTAATGATATCTGCCAATGAGTGATCAGATAGCCAAGTCCTCCGACTGACTGGAGCACTAGGAGCAGTTGCTGACGTTCCCTCGCCTGAACCTGAAAGATTAGTTTCTAGTACAGGTAACAAAGCAGAACGAACAAGAGAAGGGACTACTGAGTTGTTCCCTGAGGATTGTCCAATGTTAGGGACATTATTTCCCTTACAGAGTTAGACTCAGTAACTTCTCAGGTGCAGAAACATCATCACCGATAGTCCTTACCTCAGGTTGAGTCTGTGCCTCCGTCTAAGACTCAACATTCTCCAAGGCCGGGGCTTGCTGAGGGTTGGCCTGAGGTCCATCCTGATCGTCATCCCATCCCATGGGAGCATGCACAAACTTGACCTTGAACTCAGGATTCTTCTTCAGACTCAGTCTTGTCACCCTCTTGGTAACCCCCTCAGTGTCAGGACTTGGAACTTGTTTCCTATGCACTGATGCAGACTCATCAAACACAACATGAGGTGTTTCCTCCACAACAAGAGTCCGAGAGTTGTACACCCTGAAGGCTTTGCTGACTGAGGAGTATCCTAAGAACACTCCCTCATCAGACTTGCTATCAAAGGCTTTCAACTGGTCTTTCCCATTGTTTAGGATGAAACACTTACACCCAAAGATATGGAAATAGGAGATGCAAGGCTTCCTCATGAGCAATGCCATTGTCAGTAAAAAAGTCAGTTATATAAGAGTTAATAAACTCTGTTCCCCGATCTGATCTGATCCTGACGCTACTCTGACCCTGTTCAGTACTCAATTTCCCGAGTAACTCTGGAAGCTTGACCTGAGACTCTTTCTTGTTCTTCAAGAAAATAACCCATGTGTACCTGGAATAATCATCAACAACCACAAGGATATATTTCCTACCATTGATGCTGATAGGAGTAATCAGACTAAAGAGATCCATGTGCAGGAGCTGAAGCACTCTGTCAGTTGAGAAGGCATCTTTCTCTTTGAATGAAGCTTTGGTTTGATTGCCTTCTTGACATGCTCCGCACACGAGGTCTTTGCTAAAAATTTCATTAGGTAGACCCTCTACAGGAGAAAATCAAGAGATTTTGTTAATAATCTTGAAGTTTAAATGACTCAGGCTTTTATGCCAAAGCCAACTGAGTTCGGAGGAACTCTTAGTGACCAAACAAGTTTCAGGAGAGCTGCTCTGAAAGTCAGCAAAATACACATTGTCTCTCCTAACACCTGTAATAAGAACCTACAGTGTAGATTTGTCCTTCACAAGACATATTGTTGGTCCCAAAACGAGTATAATCAGTGTATGGGGAATACACTGATGTTAGATTTTTCCGAAACTTCAGGAAAATTCTCTTTCAGACTTAGTCAGGAAGATCCTGAGATGTTCAGTTAAACTGATGGTCCTCAGGGGCAGCAGGGATGAATCAGTAACGAACTAGAAAGGCTAAGTCAGAGTTGTGCTCTCAGAAGCTCAGTAGAGATAACCCACCTACTGACAGCTCGGAAGCAAGTCAGTTGGATAGCTATCTCAGTAAGCTCAGTTTAGTGTGGAATGTGAGCCCTTATGTTTCTACTCATTTTAGTTCCTGAAAACTTATCAGTTTGCTTAGTGAAAACGTGATTAAGGCTGGTGCACAGTTTTACTGATCAGGATGAAGAATCAATCCTGATGGTTTTCAAAACAATGCAAGTATGCTCACTTTAATATGAATGACAATTATGATCCTAAGCAAATAAGTAAATCAACACACATAGGAGTTTTTAACATGGTTCGGAGATAACCAACTCCTACGTCCACGACCTGATTTAACAGGAAGCTATCCTCAAACCCTGAGGATAGGTACTTGATTTTTACGTGCCAAGGGACACGAATAGCCAATTTCCTCTCTTAGGAACTGACCCCTGGGCGTTTTACAAGTCACAGTCCTTCCTACCAACCAACTCAAAAACTGAGGGGTTTGGTATTCACGTTTCCAACTATTGTGTATTGATCCCTCTAAACAAAGCAGTTCTAAGGATTGGATCAATACTCTAAGAAAAATACAGAAAAGATTCCTACTACAACACTAGGGAAAATCTATTCTAACCTAACTATCCTGAAACTATCATCCTGATGAACTATACTTAGGCAAATTCATCAAGGGGTTTTGGGATCTAATCAAAACACTTAAGATTGTCCCAACAATTTCCCCCTTTTTGATGATGCCAAAACCCTTAGAAAAATCCTACCATCTAAACAATTTTACTGAAACAATCAGTATTCAGTTCAGGAACCTATATCAGGTCCTTAGTTCTATAAGATGGAAACAGGAAAGGGTTAGTACAATTTTTGATAAAGAGCAGAAAAGTAAGTTAGGAGTCAACGAGATATTGTCTCAGGAATATAAAATAGTTTCATTGATAGATAAAAGAAGTACATGGTATCCTGAAACTATTACAGAGTATTCCTGAAATACTATTCCTGAAAAACTACTCTTCAGTCTTCATCATCCCATCTGGCCAGCGAGATTCCATACTTCTTCAGTACTCTCAGCTTGACGGCATGGTACGGATCAGGATCACTCAGTGCGCAGGTTCTCTTGGCAATCCTTGCAATCTCGCTTCTTATCAGGTCCATGTTCAGATGGTTGTTGATACCGAGGGTTGGAGAAGGATAGGTGATATTCTCAGGTGCCTTGATCTGAACTCCAGCTCTGTCAGCATGTTGATCAATTTCTCCCCAGAGTTCATGTGATGCAAGGCCATCCATTCAGCAAAGATAGTGTTCTTGTCCTTGCCTTCTGAAGTCCTCAGCCAGTCCCCGTAGACATAGTACTTCTCCACAAAGTCCTTCTTAACTGGGATCCACACTTCATTCATTTCAGGAGGTACGAAGTTGTCTACATACTCATACACCAGGGGACCGACTACCTGAGATTCAGCCACCTTCCTCTTCGACGCAGCAACTGATTTCTTTTTCCCAGCTTCAGGGGCAGGCTTCTTAGGATCAGTCTTCTCCTTCAGCACAGCCATCTGTCCCTTCAGCTTTTGGAGTTCAGTAGCCTGACTTCTGACCTGCAATGCAGTCTCCAACTTCAGTTGCTTCCTCTTCTTCCTTCCCTCAACAATGGGATCACCAGGGTAGAGTTGTTCTTCACATTCTTCCAACAGTTCTCCCACTTCTTCAGAAGTTGCCTGCCTTCTCTTCTTCTGACCATGAATGGGAATCTCAGGATCAGTGGCCTTCCTCTTCTTCGAAGCTCTCTTCCCTTCCCCCTTTTTGGCAGCATCAGGGGAGTCCTCATCCTTGTCGATTTTCTTTTGTGTATCCTGAATCAGGATCCCCTGAGATGTTTGCTGGTCAACCACCACCTTGAAGTCCTTGGCCAACTGATAATTCGTCTCGGCTCTGATCAGGCTGTCAGAGAGATGATTGTCGAACTCCTTCCGCATGACAACAATTTCCTCTTTCCTTGTTGTGCTCTCAGTAAGAATTATGTTTAGAGCATTGTTCCATGCATCATCAGAAGATTTCTGACCTTCTCTCCATCTGGCCAGAAGCGCATCATCTCCCTTGTTGGCCTCATCCCGAGCCACTGTCCTGACCTGGGCTTCCTGCCCCTTCAGTGCCTCATCAATAAGTGCCTTTATCTTTTCATCGAGGCCACTTAGTGATGAGTCTAAATTATCTGGACTTGGTCAGTAGTGACTCCGGTTGATCGTTGTTGTTCAATGCTCAGGACTCTTTCCCCTGATTCCTTCCTAGCACTGGCCAACTGAGCAGTGAGATATTTTATTTTCTCACGATGACGATCGAGTTTAGCCAAGATAGTCCTCCCCATCAGCGACACTCCCACTGACACGGTTTGGGCCTTCTTCTTCTTGGCTGACTTGGACTTGGTAGAAACTGACGTTGGGACCTCTCCATGAGCCTCAGCAGTCCCGGTCCCTGGGAGTACGTCATTGGTCGGTGCACCTCCACCTGAGGTCGCACCTTCCCCGACTATTGGAACCACAGCCAATTCAGTAGAAGGGTTGGGCTGAGGATTATTGGCCCGGACAACCCTGACAAAGTCATCCTTTGTAATCACTTGGGCGTATGATCGAAGGCCAAATCTGTCTAGAATGATCTGCTCCTGATCCCTGAGCCATTCCACCCCCTTAGCCTCAATCAATGAAGCCACTTCAGGGACTGATGCTTTCCTCATCATCACTAGGACCCTGAGCTTGATCGCCTCTTCACCATATGATTCTTCCAAGTCGGGAAGATACTGAGTGATAAATCTGATGGCTTGAGATCGGCCATCCATCTAAAATGGAGTCAGAGGTGGTGCAGGAACCTTCTCTTGAGTTTCTTCCTGAGTTTCCTCCGGATGCTCAAACTCTGACTCTTCATCGTTTGAAACGGCCCATTTCCTGCCCAGATTGTCCTCCAAATCCTCATCATGGAGCTCCTCCTGAGCCTCCATCCCCTCACCCTCCTGATTCTCTTCTTCACCTCCATCTGAGCTTCCGTGTCCCTCCTGGACAACATCCTTCTCATCACCTCCTTGCTCCTCCTGAGCAGCCACACACTGCTCCGCCTGAGCCTCAGTCCCATCAATTTGATGGACTATCTCCAACACAACCCCTTCAGGGTCACAGCTACCTTGACTTCCTCCTGAGCTGGTTCCCCCTCAATCTGAGTCACCTCCTCCTGAGGCATCTTCTCAGTACCAGAAGCTGCTGCAGTCTCTGACGAGGGAATTTCAGCGGGTGCCAAGGAAGAAATTGGCACTGCTGCAAGGGTGGCGGTTGATTCAGTCCGCTGATCAGTGTGATCGGACTCAGTGTCAGAATCATGGAGCATTGTTTTCTTTTCACTGATCACGATGCCCTTCACCTTCACCCTTTTTGGCCCAGACTTGGCCGGCTCCTCCTGAGCCTTCGAGCTGGCAGCCTTGCCCTTCCCCTTTCCTCTCGACACCTTCTTGATTTTAGTGTCATACATCCTCTTCTTTGTCTCAGCAGCATTCCTGAAGAGGACATGCTTGTCCTTGAAGTCGTCACATCCCTCCTTGTCGCGTCTCCAAGAAGAGTCTGAAGCATCACTGAGAGTCTTGATCCGAAGTGGGGATTCTTGTCAAGGACCAACTTATCACCCTCCATTCTCACCTTCTTGGACTCCTGAACTAGCTTCTGAAGGAAAAACTCCTCCCAGTCAACCTTAGCATTGTCCACCACTGCAGCCAAATCCCTGATTTTGGGTTGGCTGATCTGCTCCATCCCTCCGACGAAGCCCATTATGCTCTGGACGACCACCTCAAAGTGCAACTTATAGGCAGGCTTCGGAAGCTTCTTGTTCGTTGTGCTGAAGATTTCCTGAGGAGCAATCAGGAATTCGTTCATACACTTCTGTTCTTCTCCAGCCTTGTTTGCCGAGAGATCAGCCAGCTGCTCATGCTCAATATAATGGGGCCGGCTATATGTCTTCCTGATGAGTTCCCTGACGTTAATTCGCTCAGTAAAGTGCTGCACAACTTTCTTCCCATTCTTCTCCACTGATCGCCTGAGTGGAATCACTGATTCCCACTCTCCATCGTCCTTTAGTGACATGTTCGCGTAGAATGCGATAATCTGATGGGGGCAAGTCTTGACGGGCTTGATAGAGATGAAGTCCATGAGTTCAGCATTATTTAGTGCTCCATAGACTTGGAGAAGTTCTTTGATGGTGGATCGGTGAGAGAAGTCCACCAACCATTCATAAGAGACCTTCGATTCCACTTCAGAGATGGCAGCGTGGAATCTCTTGGTATCTTCAAAGGATTGAGCAGCAGAGGAAGCCATGAATGCAAAAAAAAAAAGAAGGTAATTTGCAGAAAATATGGGTTAGGAAAGATATGAGTGCGTAAAATGGGCAATGTGAATAAAACTTCCATTTATACCCAAAACTCAGTTTTAATGAACGGGCTTGATTGAAAGTCTTTTAAAATTTAACGGACTATATTGAAGGGTATATCCGGAATAAAAGAGTTTACCAAGGTTGGTTTTTCAAAAGTCATTATTAAGCCTTTATCGAAACCTATTCCCGCCCATTTTGCATTAAATGAGTGTCAGAAGAATGTTTGAAATAAATTCGGATTTTGCATTTAATAAAAACTGAATAATAAATGAACAGTTGGGATGTGAGTTAAAAACCCTTTGATTGATGTGGTGTCAGATATGATCAGAAATGATGCAGGCAAGTCATGATGAATGCAAAGGTTCAATAATACATATAAGTCAGTCAGATATAGAAACCTGACTGATACCTCTTGAGACCAATCAGGGTGACAAGCCCTGAAATCTGTGTCCTGAACCTATATCCATCCTGATCCTGAAGATCCTAAATCTGATGTCTGTTCCCCCTGAAAGCCATCCATCTCTCTGCAACCTGATCCTGAGTTAGTCATCCCTCCTGACCACCTTGTTCAATCCTGAACTGAGATTCTTACTGAATATTCTACACCTGGGTCAAGAAGCCCTAACTCTACTTATAACTCGACAAACCTGGTTTCAGGCAAGGCCTTAGTCAGGATGTCAACTCTTTACTTGTCAGTAGGGATCCTCTCCATCCTTATATCCTTCTTCTCAACAAGATCTCTTATGAAGTGATGCCTGATGTCTACATGTTTACACCTTCTGTGTAAGACTGGGTTTTGGGATATAGAAGTGGAACTATTGTTGTCACAATAAATTGGGACTTCAGTGGCCTCAACTTGGTAGTCTCTCAGTTGTTGCTTCAACCAAAGGATTTGGGAACAACAATTGCCCGCCACCATATACTCAGCCTCAGTAGTAGACGTTGCAACACTTATTTATTTCTTGGAAAACCAAGAGATCAGTTTGCTCCCTAGAAACTGACATGTGCCTGTAGTTGATTTCCTATCAATCCTACAGCCTCCATAATCAGCATCAGAATAACCTGTCAGTTCTAGGTTGTCATCAGAGGGATACCAAAGTCCTAAATTGACTGTACCCTTTAGGTATTTCAGTATCTTTTTGTCACACTCTAAATGAATTTTCTTCGGATCAGACTAATACCTTGCACAAACTCCAACTGCATAGGTGATGTCAGGACGACTAGCAGTCAGGTACAACAAAGATCCAATCAGTGCCCTATATTTAGTCTGATTTACTGAGGTCTCCTCCTTGTCAGGATCCAACTTCTCATTTGTGTTCATGGGAATACGTGAGACTTTGCTGGTCTGAACTCCAAACTTCTGAATCAGGTCCCTCGCATACTTGGACTAATTTATGAAGATTCTGGAGTTAGTTTGCCTGACTTGAAGACCTAGAAAGAAGTTCATCTCTCCCATCATTGACATCTCAAACTTCCCAGTCATCAGCTTGGAGAATTTCTCACAAAGCTTGTTTCGGGTCATTAAGGGCTTTCTTCAGGTGATACACCTTATCACCAACCTCGAACCCAGGAAGTTGTTCCACATAAACCTCCTAGTTCAGCACTCCATTCAGGAAAGCACTCTTTACGTCCATCTGATACACCTTGAACTTCTTGAATATTGCATATGCCAGAAACAGCTTGATTGCCTCTTACCTTGCAACTGGAGCAAAGGTCTCATCATAGTCAATCCCTTCGGCCTGAGAGTAACCCTAAGCCACCAGTCTGGCCTTGTTCCTGACAACAACATTATTTTCATCCCTCTTATTCTTGAAGACCCACTTGGTGCCAATAACGTGTTGACACATAGGTCTCTCAACTAACTCCCAAACCTGATTCCGCTCAAACTGATTGAGCTCATCCTACATGGCTAGGATCCAGTTGGGGTCAGCAAGAGCTTCTTCTATGTTCTTAGGTTTCTGATCAGATAGGAAACAACAAAACATAGTGCTCTCGCCATGGAACAACCTTGTCCTGACCCCCTCATTGATATCAACAATGATATCAGCCAATGAGTGATCATCTAGCCACTGCCTCCTGCTGACCGTTGCACTGGGAGCTGCTGACGTTCCCTCACCTGGTCCTGAAATGTTAGTTTCGACAATAATAGGCAAAGAAGAGGAACGAGCAAGAACAGGGGATACTGAGTCATTTCCTGAGGGTTGGCCAATGTCAGGGACATTGTTTCCCCTTACAGAGTTGGACTCAGTAACTGTCTCAGGTGCAGAAGCATCATCACCGACAGTACGTACCTCACGTTGAGTCTGTGCCTATGTTTGAGACTGAACATTCTCTGAGGCTGGGGCTTGCTGAGGGTTGGCCTGAGGTCCATCCTGATCGTCCTCATCATCCCATCCGTTGGGAGCATTCATGAATTTGACCTTGAACTCAGGATTCTTCAGGCTCAGTCTTGTCACCCTCTTGGTAACCCCCTCAGTGTCAGGACTCGGAACCTATTTTCTACGCACTGATGCAGTCTCATCAAACACAACATGAGGTGTTTCCTCCACATAAAGGATCCGACAGTTATACACACTAAAAGCTTTGCTGACTGAGGAGTATCCTAAGAAAACTCCCTCATCAGACTTGCTATCAAAGGCTTTAAGCTGGTCTTTCCCATTGTTTAGGATGAAACACTTACACCCAAAGATATGGAAATAGGAGATGTGAGGCTTCCTTTTATTCCACGTTTCATAAGGTGTCTGAGCATGTTGTTTGTTCAGCATAGATCGGTTCTGAGTGTAGCAAGCAGTGTTGATTGCTTCAGCCCAGTACTTCTTGGGCAGTCCTGAATCAGCCAACA
The DNA here is from genome assembly GCA_026898435.1 of Prunella vulgaris. NCBI lineage: Eukaryota > Viridiplantae > Streptophyta > Magnoliopsida > Lamiales > Lamiaceae > Prunella > Prunella vulgaris. Next base: position 23,290 of record JAPKLY010000879.1, read on the forward strand.
TGGTCCTGGCAGCTTCCTTCAGGGTCCGATTCCTTCTTTCAGCTACTCCATTCTGCTGAGGAGTCCTGGCTGCAAAAGTCTCATGAGCAATGCCAAGGTCAGTACAAAAATCAGTTATAATAGAGTTCATAAATTCTGTTCCCCGATCTGATCTGATCCTGACGATGCTCTGACCCTGTTCAGTACTCAATTTCTTGAGTAACTCCAAAAGCTTGACCTGAGTCTCCTTCTTGTTCAGCAAGAAAATAACCCATGTGTACCTGGAATAATCATCATCAACAACAAGGGTATATTTCCTACCATTCATGCTGACAGGTGTAATCAGACCAAAGAGATCCATGTGCAGGAGCTGAAGCACTCTGTCAGTTGAGAAAGCATCTTTTTCCTTGAATGATGCTTTGGTTTGCTTGCCTTCCTGACATGCTCCGCACACGTGGCCTTTGCTAAAAACTTCATTAGGTAGACCCTCTACAAGAGAAAGTCGAGAGATTTTGTTAATAATCTTGAAGTTAAGATGACTCAGGCGTTTATGCCAAAGCCAACTGAGTTCTGAGGAACTCTTAGCGACCAAACAAGTTTCAGGAGAGCTGCTCTTAAAGTCAGAAAATAAACGTTTCCTCTCCTGACACATGTAATAAGAACTTGCAGTGTAAATTTGTCTTTCACAAGGCATATGTTAGATGTAAACTCTACACTATAACCACGGTCACAAAACTGACTGACCGAAAGCAGGTTATGCCTAAGACCCTCAACCTAGGATACATTAAGCACTTTAACAGAACCAACGACAAGAGTACTGAATCCTCTGGTGAAACCCTTAGAGTTATCACCAAAGGTTACCTGAGGGCCATCCTGAGCTACGTAGTCCTGAAGGAGATCACGAAATCCTGTCATGTGCCTGGAAAATCCTGAGTCCAAGTACCAGTCCTTCTTCAGATCCTTCTTCCTCTTCTTGTAGCCCACAGCAACCTGAAAAGAATCAAGCCTCAGGTACCCATCTCGTATTGGGTCCTACAGTGTCAGCCATACCCTTCGGGATCCAGATTTGTTTAAAAATTTTGATGGCATCGAAAGTGTAAACCTGTCTCCCTAAAATATCAACATACACTGTCCTCTTCTTCCTCTGTGCTTGGGAGGTTGAGGGTGTATGAGTGTCAGCCTGAGGTTCAGGAGCCCTGGATTTGTTCCTGGGGGCGGGCCTCCTGTTCCCCTTTGCCTGGGTGCGTTGGGCTGAGGTCTATCCTGGGAAGCAGCTCGGGCCTGACCTCCTGGCACTTGAGGTCTGGTCTGAGTGTTATCAGAGTCAGGTCTCCGTCGCCCTTCAGGGGCCACTTGGTTAGTCCTTCTCCTTTGAGGATTAGGACGTTCCTGATGGGCCCTGTGCCCTGCCAGAGGCCTCTGGACCTCAGTATTCCTTGGCTTCGCCTGAGGCCTCCTTTGGCCTGAAGTCCTTCCACCCTAAGCATTCTGAGGCCTAGCCTGATAAGTACTTGGGGCGGAATTCCTTTCATCCTGAGGATTCCTAGGCTGGGCCTTGGAGTTCCTTTGGTCCGTCTTCCTCGGCTCTGGGTGAGAAACTTTGGCCTTTCCCTTTGGTTTTGGCCTTTGTTCCTCAGCCTTTTGCCTAACAGGTTCAGCTGGCATTTTCTCCTTCCCTTTGCCCTTGTCCTGGTGCGCACCACTTGAGCCCTTGTCACCAGTTTGGGCAGGGACAAACACTTTCTGAGACTTGCTCCCTAAAGCACCTCTTTTCTTCTTGCCCTTTGGGTCTTTTGAGGCATCATAGCCTAACCCAGCTTTAGCACCATCAGTATGCTGGGAGATCATTGTTAACTCATCAACCACTAGGGAAGATTTGTATAAATTCTCCAGCTTTACTTCAAGGCGCACATTTTCCTTTTTCAGGGCCTCAATCTCAGTGGTGTATTGAAGCACCAGTTTCTGATGAGCAGCCTCTTTTGAGATTTGTTCGAGGTCCCAAGCAGTTTGCTCTGCACTAAGGCGAGCTTGCCACTCAGCCTCGAACATCCCCCTGAGAGCTATCTGCTCAATCTTCTGCTGTTCCTGAGCGAGGAACAAATCAGTATCACGAGTCTCAATCAGTGAGCTGATTATAGCATTCAGTCTTTCAACCTCCACTGGAGTTTCATCATGCCTATTCCAGGCATGAAGCAACTCTTCCTGGAGGTTGACTAACCTAAGTGTTTCCTCAGTATCTCTCATTCTGAGAGACTCAGTTAACCGATCATTCTCTCTACTCAGTTGTGCATTCACATCCACTGTGTGAATATGAGTCTCCTGCAGCCTCGAGAAATCAACCATCAATTGCTCAAGGGCGAGCTGAAGATCGAAGTCTCTTGCTGAATCTGAGCTAAGCTCAGGTGCGTGATCAGGAGAAGAGGCAGAAGAACATACCTCATCATCTGCCATCAGGCAGAGATCATCATACTCCTCATCGGAGAAGAGTTCAGGGGATCGGCGTCCTGGGCCATCTGAATCTGAGGAGTCCTCAGCAATCATCGCTCTCCGATCCGATAATGTCTTGTCTTCTTGCAGTGATAACACTGCTCTGCATCACTAACACCCGGTTTATCAGTATACCTCTTATCTGACGATTCCCTCCGGCTCCCTGATGATCGTTCAGGTTTGGAGCTGGATCTTCTGGGCTCAGCATCGTCTCTCCTTCTGGAGCTCTTCTCTTCTCTCCGGTGCTCAGGCTCATCTCTCTCTCTCCTAGAATCTGAGCCCCTCTTCCCTCCGAGGGCTCGATCTCCTGGGGTTGGAATACCTGCGATCACGGGTGTCAGTATAAAACTTCTTATACCTGCCAAAACGAGAGTTCAGCTTCTCGAATCTCCGTGCCATCAGGCTGTACTCCAAGGCTAGCTCATCCTTGCTCATATCTCTCAATGATTTCGAGCCAGATCCAGCCTCAGGCTCAAGAGTAGCTTTAAGAGCAACGCTCTTTTCCTTTTCAGGTGTCTTCTCCTCACTTACATCCTCACTGACAACACCCTTCGTCTTCCTCTTATCGAGGTCGAATTCTAGAGCCTTTAACTCTGAGAAAAGGTAAGAGTAATGAAC
>JAPKLY010000879.1:31373-111262 GCA_026898435.1 Prunella vulgaris
AAAAAGATCCGTTGGAGGAGATCTTTACCAAATCAACCTATTTTAGGTAGGTGCAGACTTTGGTTGTCCTTGATTGACTTATCCATACTAAGTATGGCAATTCTCTGAATCCGCCGCTTGCAACTCTGAGGCGAATTAAATGTTGTGCAGTCTCTGTACTTATGTGTCTCCTCCTCACTGGCTGTTTGTCCAATGGCTAGTTTATCGGGTTTGACTTTGTGAAACCTCGTACATTTATAACTCTGAGTTCTTCGTTCTTTACTCAGAATAAATGTTTGTCTTTAATATGGAGATGCTGACATTCTCTTTATCCTCAGACTCCATTGCACATGTAACCTTGCCTTGTCAGGACTTACAAGTATGAGATAAACTGATACTAAGCCCAACTCAGGACTTATGAATATCAGAAGTGACATTCAGCCTAATCAAGGTTACACTTGCCCTTCACTAATGGAGTCCTGCCCTGAGCATGCTTAGAGTACTCAGTATGGACCTCATCAGTGGTTGACTTCAGGATGGCTTCCACACAGCTTCAGGAGTCTTTTCAGGTTTTTCAGGTTCAGCTTCAAGTTGATCATCTTCAGAACGATCTTGGACCTTCAGGATTGGGTTGTACTTCTAACTTCAGACTTTTTGGAACATCACCATCAGTCTTCAATCTTCAGCACATTCCCCTTGAACTGAATACCTGTAAATAGAAATATCTATTCTAACCTGACTATCCTGAAACTATCATCCTGATGAACTATACTTAGGAAAATTCATCAAGGAGTTTTGGGATCTAATCAAAACACTAAGATTGTCCCAACAAAGCACACACAAGGTGCTTATGGACCAAAAAGAACTATCAATTCAAAATTACAAGGCAACAAAGCCTAATAATGTGTTCAAGAAAATAAACTAAAATAAAGCCTAAATTTTAAGAGTTAAACTATTACAATCATAAAACGAAGTAACATAAATAAAATGATTCTTAACACAAGAGCGGAATTTGAGAATTAAAGTACGGAAGAAAGGTTTGTAATGTAACATCTGCATCTTCAAGAGTCTTGCACAACTTCCCCGTACTTTAAGAATCTTCCCTTCAATGTTGGCTCAAATGATCAAGCATTATCAGGAAAATCTTCCTGAATAACATCGGCAGTAGGTACTTTTGGAATGGTAATTGGATCATCAACTTGAGCAGCAACAGGATCTGCAACTTAAGTTGCAACACTGGAATCAGGAGCAATATGTTTAGCAACATGTGGAGCAGGAATATCAACAACACTCTCACCAGCATCTGCAACAACATTCACAACAGCATCTGCATCACCACTTTCCACACTTGGATCTTCTGGATCCTCTTCCATCTCTTCCAACCTAACTCCCGCTGAACCTCTTGCATCGGCATCAACATTAGGACCCACTCTCCTTTTTAGAGTAAAAGCAAGTCCTCCTAAAATTTCTTCATTATCTTCAAGTCCTCAACATTTGCAAGGAAATTATCAATTGTGTTCTGCAAAGAAAAAATTTGAGTATGTATATAATCAGAGATTAGTTGGATAGAGTGTACTGATCATTAAAGTTGCCAACATTTTCAGCAGTATTTTGAACAGGAGATTGTGCATCAGCTTGGTGTGAAGACTGTCCATGCTCATTTCCAGGTAAGGGCAAATCAATAACTCTTGGACACATCAATAGAGTATTTAAGATTCTGAAACTAGATTGGAAACTACTAATAGTTTCCTCTTCACCTCTTTCAAACTCCTTTTGTCCTCCAAAAATTGTGAAATCAAGCGAGGATATGGCAATAAATCTTTTCCAGAAATATCTCAATTATAACTCATCATGTTGCGAAAAATGTTTTGCCCCAAATCAAATTCATTCAAACTAATCTTGTACAATAGAACTGCTCGTTTCTTGGTAAGAATGGTAGTATTGGTGGAAGGCAACCAATTATACACAACTAATTTATGCAACACAGAGAATAAGCTAGTCGACTTTGAAGCATTCAATCTATTAACCCATTTCACCACATGCCCACCAGTAAGAACAGGCACAACCTCATCAAAATTATCAACAGTCGGTTCAAAGCAATTCCTAGTTTTCAAAAATCTATTGATAATCATAGGTGTAATCATGATCTTTGCATTTCTAAACCAAGTATTACCGTAGTTTCTTGAATTTTCTCTACCAGTGTGTTCCTTAAGATTATCATTGAACTCATAGATCCATTCAACATAAAAAGGGTTAGCAAATTAAACAGTATGCATCAAAGACCTTTCTTCAAGATACCCTACCATATTAACTCTTTCAAAATAAAAAACTTTGATCAATTTCTTTGGAAAAACCAATTTAGTCCTTATCACTGTGTACATAGCACTAGACATGTCAAAATACTCATCATCATCATCATCATCACTTTCAAACTCAAAATAGTCAGATGATATTTGATCCTAATCAGATTGTAGGGGTGTACCAATATGTTCCTCAGATTGTTGGTCAGATTGTTCCTAAGCATCAGCTTCAATATTTTTGGATGTTGCCATTGGAGAGGCAATATTTTCGGTGACATTTTCCGAATCATTTTGCAGAACAGTTTTGGTTTCTTCTTCCTAGTGCTTTTTTCTCTTCTTGGCAATAAAAAGGTTTAAGGGCACATTCATCTTTGAGTCAGTCTCCTCAGGGTTTTTCCTTTGCTCTGCATGTTATGCTTCTTCAAATTGTAGAGCAGGGGAATCATCTTCATCGTCGGAATTGAAAAACTTAGGGGATTTGCAGCAATGCCTTCATCAGCACTTCTCCTTCTCTTCTCTGAGTAATCAAATTTCTTTCCCATGAGCGACGATGTTTTCCTCCACGAAGTGTGACATGTTTCCCACCACTTCGGACTCTCTGTAGCTTCTCTCTCAAGTCATCAGAAGTAAAGGAATCGGCATAAGGGCCAACCATTTCCTTATCCAAGCTTTCTTGAATGTAGTCTTCAAGGAATGCAAGCCTTTTGATGGGACTGAGGTCAATTACTTCTTCACCTACAATGATCACAAGATACACGGTTTGTAAGCACAGTTGCTTGTACGCCTCCACCAAATCATCAATCGATGCATCAGCTGGGATTTTAAACTCGAAAGGGTAGGTTTAAAGTAGTTCTTGTTGGTTAGATGTTTCGGTTTCAGACAGGTTTGAAGAAGAAGATGGATTTTTTGTGGTGGTGGTAATTGTGGTTTCAGGAATCAAAATTTTCACTGTTCCAATTGTAATAGTAGGCGATGTTGGTGGTGATTTTGTGACATTTTCGGCAGTATTTGGGTATTATCAGAGGAAGTCATTGAAGCAAGAACGTTGAGAGAATTTTCGAAAGTAGAAGAAGTGGGTTTCCGCAAATCTGATTTCGAAAGAAAAGAGGTAGAAACTGTATCTTTTATCTGCATAAATTGATCTGACAATTAATTATAAAATATTAATGTGAGAGAGCAATAATAAAGAGTAATAGATGTGATACAAATTAGTGTTATTAATGATACCTCATATGAATTCGAATGACAACATCACATAAACAAAGTAAAAATTTCGTATAAGGCTTGTAGTTACAAAAAGAGATCAATAAATAAAGATAACATAGTGGAGGTTATTTAGAAAATCATAGGTTAAATCATGATGTGGTGGTTTTAATAACCACCCATGTTGAGGGACATAACATCCGGTATATTTATTTAAATAAATAAATAATAACCACCATAATAAATGATATCTATTTATAAATAAAGCTGGACAAATTAATTCACATAGTTTAAGACATTATATAATTAATATGCAGAAAATAAATAACTTACAAAGATATAGCAATTCTCAAACTGAGCCAATGTTGTCAAATATGTTGGCACACATACAATCTGAACACGGTTTTTACATGAATTTGCTTCATTAGTGTTCCCCCTATATTTTTACTTCACATTTTGAGTTCATATTGATCTATCTTTTCAAAAGAAAACATCGTAGTCGCGAGCTACGTATCACATAGTTACTCAATAGATTATGAACATATTGATGCAGTTTTCATTACCTTTTGAAAAGAGAATATCGTAGTCGCGAGTTCCGTGTCCCATAGTTACTCAGTGATTTAGCATCTTTTTGTGAACATTTTTAATGGTATTTAAGAGATGTATGTCTAGGATTTTTAATTTGTTCCAACAGGCTTAGTAAGAAAAATAATTCATCTAAGTAAGTTACAAATTAACTGTATATAATTAATTATACTTAGTCAAACTTATGAGAATTAAAATGATGTTGTCACAAATGTCAAAACTTTTTACAACACTCAGACTAAATTTTAATTAGACAATGCATAAACCAAGTGATTTCTTAAGTGATGAAAATATCTGGTCATCTAGGGCTTTTGTAAAAATATCCGCAAATTTTTTTTTCTAGTTGAAACATATTTTAACTTCACAATTTCTTTCTCAACAAGATATCTAATGAAATGATCCCCTTATACTAATATGTTTTGTTAATGAATGTTGCACATGATTTTTAGAGATATTATTAGCACTAGTATTATCACACATCAAAGTAAGCACATCACAATTTAAGTCATAATCATCAAATATTTTTCTTAGCAAAGTAATTGAGTACAACAACTCCCTGTAGCAATATATTCTAATTAAGCAGTCTTTTGTTTCTTCTTGTGCCAAGAGATTAAATTGTTTTCCATGAAGAAACAACCTCCACTTGTACTCTTTCTATCGTCACTATCACCTGTCCAATCAACATCAATATAACCTAGCGAGGAATTGTTAGTATCTTTGTTATACCAAATGCCAAGATGACATTTTCCAGTAACATATTTGATAGTCCTTTTGACAGCATTTAAATGTGACTTTTTGGATCACTTTGGTATCTTGCACATAAACATAAACTAAACATTTTATCTGGTCTACTAGCAGTTAGGTGTAAAAGACTTCATATCATTGATCTGTAAAATGTTGGATCAACATTTTTGCCAACATTGTCTTTACATAGTTTTTGTAAGGATCCTATAGGAGTTTTTATATGATTAGCTTTTTCTAAACCAAATTATTTACATATTTACTTTGTTAAAAGAAAATTCAATCTTCAAGTTGTTTGATTTGAAGTCAAAGAAAGTAATTCAAATCACCAATCACTGACATTTTAAATGTTCATGTCATCTCATTCAAGAATTCTTTCAACATATGATCACAAGTAGAACCAAACACAATATCATCAACATTGGTTTGTGCAATCATTACTTAGTTATTAGCATATTTCATAAACAATGTTCTATTAGCTTCACCTCTTACAAATCATTTTGAATAAAAAAATCAGTTAACCTACCATACCAAGCTCTAGGAGCTTGCTTAAGAGCATATAAGGCCTTTTACAATTTAAATATATGGTTAGGGTATTCTGGACTTTCAAATCCTTTAGGTTATTCAACATAAGTTTCATCAACAAGTTCCATTTAAAAATACAGCTTTGACATCAATTTGATGCAATATAACATCAATGAAACATGCAAGTGCAAGTAATATTCTTATACACTCAATTCTAGCTACAAGTGCAAAAGTTTCATCAAAATCAATACTTTCCACTTGAGTATAGCCTTGCGCAACTAAGCTAACTATATTTCAAACAATGTTGCCAGATTAATCAGTTTTATTCTTAAAAGTCAACTTAGTTCTTATTATATTAACATTTTCAGGCCTAGAAACTAATGTCCAAACATCATTATGTTCAAACCGATTTAACTCTTCATGCATGAAATTTACCCAATTTTCATCTTTTAAAGCTTCCACAATATTTTTAGGTTCAATTAAAGAATGATGGTGTTCATGAATCACAAGATTACACTCAGAGGACATGCATAAAAATCTTACCACATTACTTACGCTCATCTTTCCTCTTGTCTGAACTCCAGAGTATTGTTCTCCAATTATCTGATTTGATGGATGATTTTTTAGAATACGTGAAGAAGGATTTTTATCTAAAATATTAGAATACTCTATAGGTTCTGACTTTTCCAAAAATGTTCTCTTAAATGTTGGCACATTTTGAGTAACATTCTTTCTTTGATCAGAATCAATAGATTTCTTTGGAATTTCAATCAAATCTGAAACATCTTCTTCATAACTTGTTCCTGCAAGACTAGGATCATCATCAAATACAACATTAACAGATTCATACCCAGTATCAATCCTTAAACTATAGTTCTATAAGTTGTACTATTTCTAGAAAAGCCTGAGAAAAATCCTTTCACTTTTTGAATTGTGTAATTGATCTCTATCATTTAAAATGTAATAAACACAACAAAAAATATGAAAATATTTTAAATTTGGTTTTCTAATGTTAAGGATCTCATAAGGAGTTATTTTGGAATTTGTCCTAAGATAGATTTTATTTGAAATATGACATGCAGTGTTTAAAGTTTCAGCCCAAAATCTTTTTGACAAATATTTGGAGAAAAGCATACCTCTTGTCATTTCTTGTAAAGTCTTATTCTTTCTTTCTGCAATTCCATTTTGTTGTGGGGTTTTTGGTGAAGAAAGCTCTTGTTGAATACCCTTCCTCACGAAATTTAGAAAAAGAAATATTTTTTAATTCTCTACCATAATTAGACCTAATTCTTTTCACTTTAGAGTTAAAAACAGTCTTGAATTTTTTGCAAAGAACTTTGTAAATATTAAAAGTATCTGATTTTTCTTTAAGAAATTCAATCTAGGTGTATCTAGAGCAATCATAAACTACTACCAAAGAATATCTTTTCCCACCAATACTCCCATTTTATATTGGACTCATTAAGTCCATATAAAGAAGTTCGAAACAATGTGTTGTTGAACAATGTCCTGATATTTTATGTGATACTTTGATTTGCTTACCCTTTTGACATGCGGCACAAATATTGATTTTATCTAACTTAAGATTAAGAAGACCTTTTACAGCTCCTAGTCTTATAAAATCATGGATACTTTTATAATTAGCATGACCAAGTTTTTGATGTCATAGAGTAATATCATCTAATTTCACACTATTACAAGTTTCATTTAATTCAATTAAATAACAATTATTTAAAGACCTATTACCAGTCATAAGACATTCATTATCATTATTAAGCACATAGCAAGAATTCTTATCAAATTTAACATGCAAATCATCATCACATAATTGACTTATACTTATCAAATTGACGTGTAATCCATTCACATGTAACACATTTGTTAACTTTGGAAAACTATGTACATTCGATGTACCTTTACCAATAATTTTACCTTTTGCGCCTCTGTAAGTAACATTTCCACCATCATGCATTTTGTAATCAGTTAGAAATTTAATATCATCAGTCATATGACTTGAACATCCACTATAAAAATACCAGAAACTAAGAATGCATGCTTTTCAGAAGGTATAAACAACATTGCATTTTGTATTAGACTCACCGACTTTTTCAGGCTCAGGCATATGTTGTTTAAAATGTTGTATTATATCAGGAAACATATTACAAGATTTTCTAGATCTCTTAAACTTAAGGCAGTAAGGACGTATATGACCTTTTTTATGACAGAAATGACATACAAAATCTTTTGAACTTGGACACTCATTAGTAACAGATTTACTATCTCCTACCTTAACAAATTTTATAGGAATATTATCACATACAAATTTTATAGAATTAAGATCATATTCAATACCTTCTTTACCTACACTTCAATTATCAAGGCATCTTGCAATCTTTCAATACCTTTAGCAAAAATTTTGAAGCTTAAAGTTGAGTTTTCTACATGTTTCTTAAGCTTATAAATCTCAAGATCTTTCCTAGTTAGTAAGACCTCCATCTTTGTTACTGACTCTCTTAAGTCATCATTCTTTTTTATAATTTTATGAAGATCAATTTCATAATTCATTTGTTCACCTTTTAAATCACCTGTTTCAGAAAAAGAACTCATTAGACAGCTTTCAGTTGATCTGAGTCTGTTTGATGTTGTCCCAAATGTCGTTATATTTGTCTCAGCATCATAATCATAATCATCCAAAAGATCATCATAAGTATCATCATAAATAATTCTAGCAGAGAAAGCAAATTCGTCATCTTTTTCTGCATCATGTTCATTATCAGATTCATCACTCAAGATAGCATTAAAATTCAATTTTCTTCTCAATAAAGTGTTAGCACATTCATTTGCATAATGACCAAATCCAGTACATGCATCACACTTCACATTTTTTCTATATTCAAAATTGAATCTTGACTTATTACACCTATTGAATTGTTTAGATCTATCAAAACTTTCCTTTTTATCAAACTCTTTAGAACTAATATTACCTTGATCCTTATTCTGAACATTTGATTTTAATCTATTAGCCCTATTTTTCATAAAAGAATTAAAATACTTTATTAATAAAGAATGTTATCATAATTGTCGGAATATATTTCAGAACATTCTTTATCAAAATCAATTTCAGTAACCAAAGATATGTATTTATAACTAGAAGAAACATCATTTTTTTAAGCGACAACCTTTTTATCCAAAAGAGCTTCTTCCTTTTGCTCAAAATTCAACTCATAAGTTTTCAAAATAATTATTTATTCATTTAGACTCATAAGATCAGTATTCTTAGTCTCTTCAATAGCACATATTTTTGCATCAAAACGTTTTTGTACTGTTCTTAAACTTTATGAACTAAAAGAGTATTAGAGATAGGATCACCCAGTGAATGAGATTCATTTGAAATTTCAGTGATTCTTTCACTATAAGAAGAAAAGTCTTCATCATCCTTCATTTTTAAATTCTCAAATTTTGTTCCAAGCATTCGAAGTTTTGTCCTTTGAACACTTTCAGGACCTTCGCAAAGTTCTTGCAAACGGTCTCATACATCTTTTACAGACACACAATTCAAAATTATCTTAAACATAGAAATATCAGTTGAAACGATAATAGCATTCAAGGGTGACTTCTTCATTAGTCCAGTCAAACTCACGCTTTATATGAGCTTCATTGTCATCGTCGGCTGGATGTAATGGTTGTGACCAACCATACAAAACACTCATCCATGCTCTTTCATCAAGAGACTCTATGTACATCCACATCTTTGGTTTCCAATACGCATAATTGGTACCATCTAAGATCGGAGGTTTACGTGCGGAGGTGAGAGGATACTCCATTGCAGTCTCAAATACACACAAACACAAGACCTTTAACTAAATGTGTCTAGTTTAGGCTGTGACGCCACTTAAGAGGGGAACTGCGTGTATAGTGCGCGTGTTTTTGAAAAATGTTGTTAAAAGTATTGAAAACATAAATGACAACACATACACAGTGGAAGACTTAAAAAACACACACTTGCAAAGAGATATAAAAAAAATTCACATACTATACAATGTATAATATGTGACGCTTTATAGTGGAGAACTTTCACTATATCAAAGTAGTGACACAAACAAGGTCTCGTAGACAAAAAATGATTCATACAAGGAATCTTAAACAAGACTTAACTAGATGTTAGATCTAAACAAGCTTAGCATATCAACGTTTAGCCAAACAGAATGCTAATGTCAAAAGAGAATATTGCTTTAAGTGCCTAGACACTTATCACAATATTTTGGTGGAAGAATATAACTGTCTAGATCCTAAATAGACGAACTACTCGATAGTTTCTAGGTATATTCCACACTCTGAAATATCTGATGCCTCCTCTATTTATAGACGTGTAAATTAGCATCTGACTCCACTAGGGCCGGAGATTATGACTGTGTCAAACGCAGAACTAACAAAGCAGTAGAGTCCACGAATCTAAACTACTCTGGAACCTTCTAGATGCTGCCGTGGAGAAGATTCAAATCACTGACTTGGCTGATTTGACAAACACAATCAGAGATCACTGACTTGGCAAAGATCCAAATTGGATCTTATCTAGATCGCTGACGTGGAGTATCCAAGGATCCAGATTAGATCTGTGAATTGTAGACGTGGAGCTTTATCGGATTGGTGACGTAGACGATTTTCAAATATTCTTGATCACCAAATTGTATCGATCCATTAGACCCGTATCTTTGGGTCTCTATAAAGATAGATATAGGACCAAAGGACCACCCAATACCAATTGTCAAGATCCAAGTTCAAATCCAATGACCAGACAGCAGCGGTGGTACGCACGTGTGGTTTATGGGATAGAGTCTCATAAACCATATTTGAATATCATCCTAAAACTCTTACTTATACACGGTAAACTTCTTTACTATTTTTCCAATGTGGAACAAATTAAAATAATTTGTATTTTAATTTATTCCCATATAATATTCCTCCACATCAGTATTAATGTTTCCACTTCAAGAATTAATTTCTCACTCATCGTAATGCGATTTTGAAAACGAAATACACCACAACCATCTACTCCGAAAGTAGAACACGTCGAATATTTTGTCCTCCACTAATTTAATCAAACTAGAGTATTTAATACTCTTTCAAAACCAAATTCCAACATATAATACAAATTTGGAGGCAGCTTAAATGAGTTTACGGACTACTTAGAAGTTTATATTGCATTCTCAAATTATTTGATAAAATAAAATATCTAACATCTTATAAGATCTTTGAATTAACTCCTTATATTTAAAGGGGGGATATATCAAATTATCATAGCAAAGCGTGTTGTACAGAAATACAATTTATGATAATACACTTAAGGTATGTTTGGTTCGCGTAAAAAACATCATGTTTTTTACGAATAGATATTTTTATCTTATGAACCAAACATACCCTTAGTATAAAGTAATGATATGGAGCCGATGGTACAAGTAACTTGTGCAGTGCAGATGGGGTTCCATAAGACCCTCATCCAAGTTTCACATCAAAACCATATATATATTCTTATGGAGCCAACATCTACATAAACTACTCGTACACATCTTCCAGGAATTTTATAGTACTGGCTTTTGAATGAGTACTTAATGTAGTGTCTTCTAATCTAAGGGATGTAGTAGCGAAAAGATGTACAATACATCCTCTATTTCTCAGCTCTTATGCCTTCATCACTGATCTCACAAGTTAAAGAAATGGAAACATCAGTGATTGAGTTTTTTGTTCGCTAAATGTATGCTCCATAGTCCATAGTCGGATCATTAGAAGCTGCGGTTATGATTTCATATCTGCAGATCTAATTGTAATCTTATTCTCTCTCATTTTAGATGGTGAAATCATGAAAGTACTCCCAGAATCTTACTAAGCCATCATATAACTAGAGTTCTGTGTTTCCTAATTAAGCACACAGTTTTTTTGTGTTCATTCCTATGTGAATTCTAAGAAGCAAATCATATTTTCAACTCAGAGTTGACAAGGTTGAGCTATTTGTGAAGGCAACAGATGTTTCCATCAAAATTACTTTCGAGGTAAATGAACCATATACCTCAACTATGCCATATTGCAGTAGATATTCATCTATATATTAACATGAATCAATTTCAAAGTACATTAAAGAATCAACAAGCGATATTAACAGCAGCTAAAACATTTGGAAATGCATTCTCACACAGATCCATCATAAAAATGGAAAAATCAGCATACATAAGCTATACTAAAATACTCTTCAAAGATATATATATTTGACAACATGGCCTACTCCAATTTCATAATTTCGCATCAACTAAAATTCGAATCACAAAAGACTGTTACTCTCTTGTCTAGGGTCCTAAGGGTGAAGCAATATCATATCATATAAGAAAAGCTTTAGAAATACAGCAGAAGATGCAACTTTTTAGTTGCAATATCAATAACTATACCACATCTTCACTTATTTGATATAATCAAGAATCTTGAGCTTGTAAATAATGAACTTGGATGGGATGAATCCTACATTACAGAAAACAAACCTTTACCGAAAACCTCCCAATTTTCCGAGCAAAAAATATTCTAACTATGCCCTCACTGGTTTCTGCAGAACAGCAGATAAGTATGCTTCTGATTTGCCTGAGCCATTAATTTTCTCCCCCACAACCCACTTCAATTTCTTATACCCAAACCTATCAATCAACCGAGTCAGAGCCCTTTTTTTATCATCAGTGGAACAATAAAAGCTATCCAACCAAAACAATCCCCCTGCTCTCAACACACGATCGATATCAAACATCAAGAACTCCAATTTCTCAGGCCTACCCCCGACATCCAACCCATTCGAAGCATGAACCAAATCAAACACATTATCGTAAAACGGGAACCTATAATCCAAGCTAAAATACAAAGGGAAAAGCCCTCTAGCAGCAATGAATTCATTGAAGGGTGCATCAAGGTTCAAAGTGGCAGTAACTACAGTCACATTCCTCTCAGCCATTCTAGCAGCAAAAGTCCCAGACCCACCCCCAATGTCAAACCCTATTCTAACCCCACCTCTACCCATACCCAACACATCATCAATTAGGAAATCATTCTTGCTTAGGGCTTTAACATATCTCTGTGTCTCATAACCTCGGACAATATCGAAACAACCACCACAATCCCTATTCAGTTTCTTGCTATTCAGACAAGCAAGATTCTTGCATCCTAAACCACTCCAGCTATAGATCTTTTCACTTACATTTTTCCAGAGAGAAACAGGGAAAGGGTGTATACCCAATTTAGGGATTGTCTTGGCAAAGCACCTCCTCCGAGGTAAAGGCTCACATCCCTGGAGAATCAGCTTCTGGCCAAGGCTCCAATCATCAGGGCAAAGCCCATTGACTTTATAATTCATGAATTTAGACAAGGAATCCATGGATTTCTCGCAAGAATGGCCCACAGATGCAACCATTTCAGTGATCCCAGTTCTTGAATCTTTCCCCAATGGCAACTGGTGCTTGTTTAAGAACTCTTTGAGCTCAGTGGCGGTGTTGGGCCTCGAAAGATCGATGCTTTCATAGCCGACGAGATCTTTCTCCATCTGGGCTAGCTTCTTTTGAGAAGATGCGATCTCTCGAAGGATTAAGCTTACTTTTTCTGAGATCAAGGACATGTTTTTGGGATAGCTGTGATGATGAAGAGCTCGGGGATGATATGTGAAAGCATAGAGGGCGAAAAGATTTGTGGTTATTACTGAGAAAAGCATAAGAAGATTTACTGCTGAAGAACACACCGATGCCCTCTTGAATCTTGCCGTTCCATCTCCAATCTTCAAAGAAACTGAACCCATTCCTCCTGCTGTGCTTGAAAACACAGACAGATGCGTGTATGAGAGAGAGAGAGAGAGAGGCAGCAGGACTGAAGTGAGAGAACAGTGTAGATTCGAGTGAGGAAGCAAGTGGAAGAGAGGATTTGAAAGATCTGATTAGGAGCAAGGACACTGATTAGTGTTGTAAACTTGGTATTACATGTCGGTTGTTCTAATTAGTGTCCAACCGTACACGTGTACGTAGATTGTGCGATGTGCCCAATTTTAAGTGCATCTTAATTGTGAGTGAGGAATTAAGAGGAAAATTTTTGACCGATCAGTCTTGTATACACCGGTTACACGGTACAATTCAAGTTCATTTTTAAAAAGTTAAACAGTTTATAATTTAAAAGTTAAACAGTTTATTACTGAAAAGTTAAACTATGAAAGATACACTTTTCAGTAATAAATTGTTTAACTTTTCAGTTATAAACTGTTTAACCTTTTAAAAATGAACTTGAGTTGCACCGTGTAATTAGTGCACAGGAGACTTACTCATTTTTGACATATGTATGATATTAAAAGTTTTGAGTGGGATTTATATAAAAGTAAGGGCAATACTTAGGGGGGTTCATAAAAATGAAAAATCCAACCAAACCAATAAATTTCGATCTATTCAATTTGGTCCTAAAAAATTCGATTCGATTTTAAAGTTTTATAAGTTCAATCTATTCGGTCCGGCTCTAAACCATCAGAATCGAATAGACCAAAAAAATTGAATGGATCGAATTTTAATTAAAAAGTTAATATATTAATTATATTTTATAGATATAAATTAATGTTGTGTAAAATTTTGAATTGTGATGAATTTTATTAAATTAATATTGTGTAAAACTTGGAATTTTGGTGACCTTTATTAAATTAATATTGTGAACTTAATTGAACTTAATTGTGTTGTATTTATTCAAATTTTGATTAGATTTGAATTGTATCTCTTTAATTTATAAGTATTGAACTAAATTTAATGATAATATAATGTGTAAAATTTAGGGAAAAACACAATTTAGTCTAAAATAACAACCAAAAGTAAATATAAATCAAAAAACTTTTTTAGCATTACAAATAGGTTAAAATTAGCATAAAGTAACCTATTGATATATTTGGACTAATTAAAGGTAAGTCTATTGTGTATCCTACATTGATTACCCCCTATCACTACTAGGATTGTTATATCAGACATCAGGAGAGAGAATTCCAGCTAATTTACATCCACATGCATACTTGTCGTACACAATACAAGACTAACTTTTTTTTGTTTTTATTTTTTGAATCAGTTAAGTATCCACATGTTTCTCCCTTCAATTTATGATGTTATATCTTTGCACTTTGATTTTATTTGCAAAATACAAGACGTTAACGTTTGGTTGTTTTTAATAGCTTTCCAAAAAGAATAAGCTATGAGAAAAAAAAAATCGCTGAATATAATATGTGTAATTTTGTGTTCTTCATTCACTATGCCAGAAAAGGGCTACGACAACGGGGATTCCCCGTTGTCGTAGGTGTTTTTCCACCGTTGTGGATCGACTCGTTGTGGTAGGTCCAGACTTTTGACAACGGGTTTCTCACCGTTGTCTTAGGTATTTATAACAACGGTGAATACACGTTGTCTTTACTCTTTATTAACCGTTGTCTTAAGCATATGACAACAGATAACTACCGTTGTGTTTACCTTTTATACCCGTTGTCTTAAGTATTTACGACAACGGGGGTTAACCGTTGTTATAGATTTTTAAAACCGTTGTGGTAAATACCTACAACAACGTGTTTTGTCCGTAATATTTACTTGTTATACCCGTTGTCTTAAGTATTTACGACAACGGTGTATCACCGTTGTTATAGAGTTTTAAAACCTTTGTGGTAAATACCTACGACGATAGGGATTCTCCGTAATTTTTACTTTTTATACCCGTTGTCTTAAGTAATTACGACAACGGTGTATAACCGTTGTTATAGAGTTTTAAAACCGTTGTGGTAAATACCTACGACAACGTATTTTAACCGTAATTTTTACTTTTTATACCCGTTGTCTTAAATATTTACAACAACGGTGTATACCCGTTGTCAAAACTATATTTTACTCTTTTTTTATTTCTGTTGTCGTAGCTTATTAATATTATATATAGATATTTTTCATTCCATAAATTAAGAACCAATAGAAATGTAATCATCATAAAATATCTCCACAATTCAAAGACCACATTAATTCATACATAGTTTTCGAACCACAATCGATAAATCTTCGAATATTAATAACATGTTCTTAATCTTCCAACTTCAACATGTTCAAAATAATAAAAAAGCAATCGATCAACTTCGACTTCTGACCACTTCTAGTAAATTAGTTGTCCATGTATTCAGAAACACACATAGCTCATTCCTCCCGCACATCATCAATTTCTTTTCTAGAGTAGTTCTTCTGTGGAAACTGTTAAAATACAAAAAATAAAATGAGCAAAGCTAAAATAAATATCTAAGATATATCTTTCTATAGCTAGGTAGACAAGAAAATGCAGAATTATGGATTGAACAGATTTTTAAATGTTCTCTTGTAAGACCAATCATATAAAAATTTAAAACTATCAGCTCTTTCATAGAAAACACTTGTGACGTATATAAACATATACCCCATAACTCAATAATCAGACAAATTCTAAAGACCAAAACATAATAATATCATCAACATAAACTATTCTTACCACTAATTGCATCGAATCCGCTTCCACAACTCCATCAAACTCAATTATATCTTTCATGTAACGTAGCACAAAGTAACCACATTGCTCCCCGTCGGGCTGCTTAGGTGCATAGGTTAGTAAAAAATTCGTTTAACATATTTTGATCATAATTATGAGAATACGAAATACATATAATTTTACATGCCTTGATTATATTCCATGGATTATTTTTCTTTGTTATATCAGACATCAGGAGAGAGAATTCCAGCTAATTTACATCCACATGCATACTTGTCGTACACAATACAAGACTAACTTTTTTTTGTTTTTATTTTTTGAATCAGTTAAGTATCCACCTGTTTCTCCCTTCAATTTATGATGTTTTATCTTTGCACTTTGATTTTATTTGCAAAATATAAGACGTTAACGTTTGGTTGTTTTTAATAGCTTTCCAAAAAGAATAAGCTATGAGAAAAAAAAAATCTTCGCTGAATATAATATGTGTAATTTTGTGTTCTTTGGTTATTTGTGGAAATAAATTGGAGGAATGCCCTAGTTTGTATCCGTACATAATAACAAAAAAAAAGGGGACTTTGTAAAAGAAGAATAAATATATAGATTTTAGTACGCTTTATCAATAGTATAATCACTAATAGTATAACAATGTAGTATAATTAAATAGCAATAGTATAACGCTTTAATCCATAGTATAATCACACTAATCTATAGTATAATGCAACGATTCATTAAAACAATAATAAAAACACATTTTGGTTCATACCTACTGAGCATGGTAGCTTCACTACAGCAAAAACACATTTTGATGATTGAGCAAAGCATGAGGAATGAAAAAGGCGATGATCTCAGGAAAGAGTGCGATGGTAGGATCATAGCAGATACTTTGGTTCTTTCAAACAGACACACACATGTATCGTGGCACAAGGCAAAAATTAAAGGCAGAGAACCATCCTTCGAGGAAGACCATGGAATATCCAAGTAATTCGGCCAAAGAAACTACTGAGCATGGTAGCTTCACTACAACAAAAGACGACGAGGCCAAACCCTTTTCTCTAATGAAACATCATTGATGGTGTGTCGGTGCATGTGATTGAAAATATTTTAGAGAAGTGTTGTTAAAAATGTCAACAACATAAATGACAACACTACACAGCGGAAGACTTAAACGCACACTTTTGCAAAGGGATATCAAAATTTTCATAGGCTATACAAAATGTATAGACTATGCTGCCTCACTAGCAGAGAAACTTCACTATAACTTGTAGTGACACAAATACAAGGTTTACACAAGAAACCAAAATTCAAGGCCGCGCAAGACCTACACAAGATCACACAAGGATCTAAACAAGACCTATAAGAATAGACCTAAACAAAACCTAACACGTCTACGTTCAGCCGAACGGATTGTTAGATCAAACAATGAATGTTGTGAACAATGCCGAGACTAATGTTCCCTACATTCTGATGAACCGTATATAACCTAGAATCTAGTGAATGACACATGATCCGTTCAACTCTGAATTATACTTTTCGGTCATACTATGAAATGATGAAGTGGTGCTCTATTTATAGACGTGAATAATGAGCTCTCCACTCCATGATGAAGCCAAGTAGTGGGCTTCAAAATAACCGCCCATAATGATAACTTCCAAGTTAGTGGGTATCTCTCTACTCAAGCAATGGAACCGTCTGACGTTCTAGAACCTTCTGGGATCTTCACGTCTTCAACTGCCATGCCTAGACAAATAACATAACATGGAAAAATCATTAGAAAAGTTAGTAGAAAGGGCGAATTTTGATGTTGTCTAAAATGATGGCAATACATTGCATAACATTTTTTGTCAACATCAACAATAATAAACAAAACAATTTTTACAACAATTAGATGAAAGAAGAAGCTTATACTTCCTGGTGGCTTCACTACAGCAAAAGACATAAAAATAAACTTGTACAAGGTACAAGGAGACACATAAACAGAAGAAGCTTCTTTAGAAGACAATGGACAATCAATCACAACAAATTCATCTATTGTCATCATATAGACAGCAAAAGGACACTTATATTTAATAAAAAACAATAATAAAAATAGGGTATTACCAGCACATATTTAATAAAAAAACATTAACAATTCATTTGTTCAATGCCAAAGCCATAAACCTCAACAAGCTCAGATTCTTTATATACATATACATGAGAGAGGATGAAGAGGAGAGAGAACTGGAGCTTGAATTTGGAAGCCATTGAAATCAATCAGTAACATTATTGCACCACCTCTATTTTAGCAGCTAGTGATAAGAATAGGAAAGTTAGTGATTCATGTCCGTAATTCAGCCAATAATCAAAATAAAATTTCCATAAAATGGGAGTAAAAATTTAGCCAATAATTCAGTCAAAAAACTTCCACAACAGAAAATTTAGTTTCATTAAGAGGATGATAAAATTACATCAGAAAAATTCTATGAAAAGGGAGAAAAAATTTCATGAAATCGAAAGCCAAAACTCTGAAATTGATACCGTCGGAGAGTGTAGTCGTCAGCCTCTCCCCGCTTACCGCTTGGTAGGAGCACCGTCCACCTCACCCCAGCGCAATGGCCTGGAAAAATGGCCGTAACAGGGGCGGCGCCATCGCCGTCCCCAACTCAACAGTCATTACAATTGCCTCAAGCAGCGGCCAAATTTCTCCAGGCAGAATTACAGTCGTCGACTTTCTCATTTTCTTCGGGAGTTTGGTCAGAATCTCGCTGGCAAACGGCTTTATGTCCGATCTGGACCAGAAGATATCTGGTTTCTCTCTCTCCCCTACTCGTTCTCAGCCCTCCCCCACCTCTGATGGTGGCGGTTGCCACCGCCGATGCCCGCCTCTCTCCCTCGCCAAACCCCTCTCTTTCCCCCTGCCCCACTCTCTCTCCCTCGCCCCCTCTCTCGTTCTCTCTCTCTCTCAAAAGTATATAGTAAATTATATATATATTAATGTATTGTATATATATGTATATATAAAAAAGTTACGTATTTAAATTTGAATTTGAAAAAATTGCAATAAATTCACCATGTGGACGGTTCTAGCACCTAAATTCACCCTAAATAAAAAATGAGTTTTTTAATGAAATGAGGCTATTAACTGAAGACATAACTAATTGTAATTAGTGATCTAAGGGCTCATTTGATTCGTAAGATAAAAGTATTTATCCGCTAAAAATATGCATATTTTTGGCGGATAGATACTTTTATCTTAGGAACTAAATGCGCCCTAAATGAGTTGCAGGAGCTTTAATTATGTCCAAATTAGACTTGAATGAAAGTTGCTTTTTAAGCATGACTAGGTTGCAGGTTTCTAATAAATATAGACCACATTGTGTATTTTCCTAAAATTTATTTTGATAATTTTTTTTAAAATTATTCGGACCGAATAGACCGAATTGGTCGAACCGAAGTATTTCAATTTGATCTAATTCGGTCCAAACCATAATTCGGTTCGGTCCATAACAAAAAATAATTGATTATTTCGGTTTGGTCCAAAATAAGACCTAAACGACCGAATACACCAAATGACCGTCCCTAACAATAACATTTGAGGGCAATTTATACAATTAAAATTTAAAATAAGACACAAATTTATTTTAGTTATAATTAGGGACAAAAATTATTGTTCACTGATTTGATTAGACTATTCATTGGTGTGATGATTACTGTTTATCGATTTTGACTATTTTTTAAAGTGTCACAAGAAAATTTTCTGGCGAGATTCGTCTACACTTATGAATTTTTTATAATACTTTAGCGATTGTGACTACACTATATATTCCGACGAATATATTTTCCGATGAGTTATATGTGCACTTTTGAATTTCTTACAATACTATACTTATTGTGTTTTCACTATTAAAAAAATGTATTTGCACAAAATCTCATAAAAAAAATTCAATTTTCAACAAAAACCTCACAAAACATGTTCTGACCTTGCTTCATCCTTCACATCCATAATTCAAATTAGGTCTGCAGAAAATACCTAAATCAATTTTCTCGATATTTTATAGAGGAAGAGTCTTGTGAAACATACTTAAAATAGCATAAATTAAAAAACTAATGAGTTATGTGTCGCTTCAAATCAAAATTCGCGGATCCTAACCTAGTCAAATCAGGTCAAATAAAATTTTCAAGAAAACATCGCGCAGAGTTTATTTCAAGAAATTTGTTCCATGACTAGTTACTATATGGACAAATGTGTATACTTAAAAGGCAAAATGTGTGTTACTAATCCTTAAAAAATTAATTTTTGTACTTAGTAACTATAAGGACGATATGTATTTTTACAAGAACAAATATGTGCTTCTTTATTTATTTTTAATTCTTTTGTTGATTTATGTAGATAATATGTTGTTAATATAGGGAAAAAATCTCTTAATACCTTAAATATGTAATATAAGTACATTATATATTTTTTAAGGACAAGTAAATATTTGTACATACAGTAACACACAGGTGATCTTACGGTAATACACATTTTCTCTAATAGTAACACATATTTGCTCCGCAATTTGTATTACTATATGGGCAAATATGTTTTACTGTTTGACAAAATATATTTTTATAAGAATAAATATGCGTTTATTAATTTATTCATTACCCCTTTAAAATATAGGTATTTTGATTCATATAGTAACACACTTTTTATCATTTTATATGTGTTATTGTTTTCCCAATTTGAGTACAACACGCAAGTGCACGTGATCGTGTATAGTTTGGTAAGTGACCAAGTTAAAATGTTAATCCAAGGGAAACAATGATTGAAATGCAAAGGTTTGTATGTTTAGCTAAATGATTAACTAAGAAATGTAAATTGCAAAGTCTTGGTTCTATCTACTTTTTGAAAGAATTTCAAAATCTAACTATCACTTTAGACAAGTGAGCAAATGTTGGAGAGATGCCATTGAGGTACTTCAATTATGGGTCATTGAACTATTGATACTTCCTAGCATGCATGAGTGTCACTAGATGCAAGAATTAAGCCCTAAGACTCTATCAAGTGTCTAAGTTCTCACTTAAGCACCTAATACTCAAATCAAGTAGTTCTAGGATTCAAGCAATTCTCATTGACATATAAACCATAAAACAAACACTTGGTGTGCACAATTATCAATTAAGAAAATCATGAATTAACTCAATTCTCATATATTTCCAACCCAATTAAAGCTCGAAACATCAAAAAGCATCCACCAAGAGTTCTATTATACATCAATTTAGAGAATTCATACATCAATCTAACTCATACAAGCATTGGAAGCACAACAATTCAATTAATTCACAATATCCATATCCCCAATGCACAAGGGGATTAGCCATGGCTAATTGTGTAGGAAAATCAACAATTGAGATAATAGGGATCATATCTAAAGCAAAAATAGTAAATCAATAGGAAAACTTACCAATGTTAGAGGAAAGTGAAGATACAAGCAATCTATCTCAAAATGTAAAATCCAATCCGTAACTCAAAATGAAAAATCCTACCCTACGAACGTAGAGAATCCAATGGGGAATCTAACAGAATGCTCGGATTGAAAATCTAACGAACAAATCGAAAGTAATTGCGAAATTAAAATGTACAATTGAAATTTCACCAACTAGTAACTTCCCTCTAACCTCTCTCTAATCTAAGAATGTTAAAATGATTAAAAATCTCCTTCAAAATATGATTCAAGGCCTATTTATAGGTGTCAAAATGTTATGACTTGATTGTCCTTCATTAAAAGGATGAAATGTCAAGATTGCCCTAAAAAACACACTCCGAGATGGCCGCTCGGACAGAGAAGGACCACTGCTCGGACAGGCTAGACCGAGCACCCGGATGGCTCGCAGGCAGAGCCATTTTTGCTCAGACTAAGGCCAACCATCGCTCAACCTAAGGCAAAGTGGTGCTCAGACATAGTGTAACTCCCGATGCTCGATTTTGACTTTTTCCGTTTTGATCCGTCGATACTTTTAACTTCCTTAGTTCTTCCACTTGGCCTTTTAAGCTCTCCTAAACTCTTAGATCACATCATTCCACCTTCCTTTTCCTAATATCCTCAATTTTGCTCATTTTTACCTATAAAACCAAATTTTCTCCACACAAGGGTGAATATAGCAATACATCGCACAATAGGGTAAATAATGCACATAAATATCTCAATATCATGCTCAAATACACCTATATTGATATAATTATTACTCTAATCAGTTATTATTATGAAAAAAATAATTATTTCTATAAAAATAAATAAGTATTTATGAAAATTTAATATTATTTCTTATATTATGTGAAAATTATTTATTCTATTAAAATAAATGAATATATATATATATATAATAACTAACATTTCATAAGATAGTAACACACATTCGTTCTAATAGTAAGACATATTTGTTTTTAGTTTGTGTTATTATATGGGCAAATATGTGTTACTCTAGGATAAAATGTATTTTTATTAAGAACAGATATGTGTATTTTAATTTAATCATCATCCCTTAAAAGTTAGATATATTTTATTCATGTAGTAACACGTCTTTTACAATTTTATATGTATTATAATAAAAAAAAATAATTATTTCTATACAAATAAATAAATATATATAAAAAACTAATATTTTTTCTTATAATAACACACATTTTGCTTTTACATTGTATGAAAAATATTTATTTCTACAAAAATAAATGAATATATGTAAAAAAATTAATATTTAGTCTGATAGTAACACTCATTTTGCCTAGTAATAACATGCATTTGTCAATATAGTAACACAAATTGGGAGCGAAAAACCTCAAATTTGGCTTGCGCAAATTTTTTAAAAGAATTGTCCAAATCTGACCCGTCCCGGTTAAGATCCGCGAATTTATGCTATTTTAAGTATGTGAAATATTTCATATGAGTTTTTGTGTATATTATGTGTTATTATATGAATAAATAATTATTTCTATGAAAGTAAATAAGTATTTATGAAAATCATATATATTTTCTTATTGTAACACACATTTATCTTATTATTCTATGAAAATATATATTTATTTTATAAAAATAAATGAATATATGTAAAATAAAAATATTTAATCTGGATAATAACACATATTTTTTATTATAGTAACACGTATTTGTCCATATAATAATTAAAACTGGGAGCGAATTTTTTAAATTTGTGACATAATATTAATTGGCTTTCTTCAAGCCACACCAATTTGATAAAAAAAAAAGGAGCTAACTTGAAGTTGTTGACGGGATGGAAGTATATGCATGGATCCTATGCAAGGATCCGCGTGTTTCGAGAGATCTTTGATTAGGGTCATAATTGCATGTTTTTGCATACATTTCTCTATGGTTTTGATGTGCTTATGTTCATATTTGACCCTAATTTGGTATAAATTGTGCTATTAACCATTTTGTGGCAAGAAAATGTGTTTTGTAGTGAAAACGAGCAAAAACTGGCAAAAGACGAGCAAGTTCGTAAAAGTTCAGAAAATGTGAGTTGATCCAATGGAGTCAAATGATAGACCATGTCGAAGAGTTTGAAGAGAGGGTCACAACGCAAAAAGAATCGAGTCAATCGGAGCTCTAGAACTCAAGATATGCAGAAAACAAGAAGTCGAGGATCGACCGAACGGGATCGTGCGACCACCAGCACGGGATCGTGCGAAAGCTCTCTGGTTCGGGCGACAAGCCACCACACGAGCACAATAAGGTGCTCACACGATCCCAGTTCGTGCGGCGACTGTGCACACTCGTGTGATGCCCAGATTTCACCTTTTCGAAGGGCTGTTTCGTCTTTTCGCGCGTTTAATGAAGGGCATTTTTGACCAAGCATTGTGGGCACTATAAATACCTCAAGGATCAGATTTCCAATTATAATCATCTTCATTAGTTAGATCATTAGGTAGTTTTAGAGAGAGAGATTAGAGGTTATTAGTGGGTTCTTAGTTAGATTCAATCTTCTTTTGTCCATAACTTTTGATCCGTCCGTCGGAATTTCGATCCGTTTATTCCTATGTTCTTCTCTAGATTCAAGCTACGTTTCTACGGTTCAGTTTTGTATTTTGCATTCCGGATTTAGAGATAGCTTTTCAAGGTTTGATGCTTGTATTTCAATTCTTCACAATTGGTAAGATTTCTTGTATTTCATTTCATATTAGTGTTAATCATGTTTGTCTATGTTAATTGTTGATTTCCAATTACAATTAGTCATGGGCTAAGTCCTTGTTGCATGGTTGTATGAATACTATGGTGAATTTAGTCTTTTGTTAATCCTATGCATGAATTAGTGATCTTGTTGAATTAGTTCTCTTATTAATGACTTATATGAATTTTTGGTATGTTTAATTGGAATGTATGGCTTATATGGTTAGCTATGAAATGAGAATTGAGCTATAAGAACCTTATGCATACCAAGTGTTTGATATATTGCTAGTATGACCAATGAGAATTGCATATTAGCCTAAGACCTCTTAATTGGAGTGTTAGGAGTTGTAGAGAGATCTAGACACCTAATAGAGCCCTTACCTCGTGTTGTAGAGAGATCTAGACACTAGTTGGCTTGACTAAGACACCAAGAGATCTTTTGCATGCTAGGATGGATAGGATTCTAGAGGAACCATAGTAGGATTACTTCCATGTACACTTCACACTTGCTCACTTCTTTGAGGTGATAGTTAGGATTTACTTTGCTTTGCCTTAGTAGATAGAAACCTTGATCTTTTCTTTCTTTCCTAGCTATTAGCCTCTTGTAGACATTCAATGCTTGCTTGATATCGCATCGTTTCCCTGTGTTCGATATTTAACTTGGTTAACTTGCCGCGACAACAACGACCACGTTCACTTGCGTGGAAATCATACACGGTTTTGGCAAACAATCTGCCTTTTTAGTTTTTTTTTTTGAAAAAAAATTTAGGGTATAATATTCTATGCAATTTTTTTTATTTTTTAATATATTAACTTCGTCAATTAGTTATCAATTTTTAATATTAAATATTAAAATAATCATCATTACGTCATGAAAAAATTCTTTAAAAAATAAAAAATGCTAGAAAAATATAAATATTATTTTCTAAGTTAAAAAAACTATAGTATTGATATTCTTATTAGCTTTATCAACTATCATTACATCTAATTTCATTTCGTATATTCACCCCATCTGATTCATATTAAGTAATCAGATCCATTTTGTACTTGGCTTTTGCATAAAGTGTTTTTATCACATGATATTTTGGGCCCATACTTCTGCACTCAACTGTACTTGATAGTAGTTCAACTAGCCAGCTGAGAAGATCCAGTAGAACTATTATCAGATGCGGCTACTACATTCGCATCTGATTTATTTACATGTAGCTGACCTTCCACTAAAATAAGTTAACTCTGCAAGTAAAAAATTTATTAAAAGTCTATTTACCCCTCTCCTTTATACTTTTAACCCCCATTTAACTCATTTTACACCTAAAGTCATATCAGAATAGTGGTTTAAATGACCATGGGCTTTGATTATCATCTATCTTTTAGAAAAAAACCCTTTGTGTGGTCAACTGAATTGATATTTTTTTAAAAATAAAACCTTTATGCAATCATGTCTTAATCAAAATTTATGTATCTAGTCATAAAGTTCCTACATTCACCATTGGAAATTATGATTTCTGAAAGTTTAGGATGAAAGATCTTCTCTGATCTCTCATCATCATATGTGAAAAGCCATCGCAAATGGCCCTATTATATTTTGGCGAACAAAATCTACCGTTAATGGGGATCCAACATTGCCACTAATATCCCAAATTCCAAAGCCAGAGGGTGAGCTCGATGCAGATTAAATCAAGGTGGTTGAACTCAAACAAATTGTTAGGAATATGCTTCTACAAGTTGTAGGTAATGAATATCTTGGGAAGGTGATTCATCTTGCCTATGAAAAGGATGATGGGATACGCTAGCCGACATGTGTGAAGGAACATAAGACCAAGCTAATCAGAGACGTTCAAAACTATGAGACTTTAAATTACCCAATGAAATTATTGATCAGCTAGATCCCAAATTTACAACTATCATCAATGAGATCACCAGCTTGGGAAAGGAATATACCAACAAGGAGACCATGTTGAATATTCTACGAGTACTTTCAGCCAAGTGGAGAACCAAATGAACTCTAATCAAGGATACAAATGATTTATCTAAGATGAGAGTAAGACAACTATTCTTATACCTAAAAGCCTTTGAACCTTGAAATGGACGAGGAAGAAGAAGAAACTCACTTGTGAAACAATCCAAATATATAGCCTTTAAAGCTGTTAAGGAACAAAAGTAATCGAAGAAGAAGAGATACATCAAGTAAAAGACCAAAGAAAAGGATTCTCATCTATTAGTTCCAGATGAGATCAGCCTGAAGGAAATTATGACTCTTATCATCAAAAGATTCAACAAAATATAAAATTGATATAGGAAATATAAGAAATTCTAAGAGAGGGTCAATCCCTAAGAGGTTAATCCTCCAGATCATACTACAAGTCGAATCAAAAGAAGTTTTTAAGATCACCAAATAGATCAGACTCAAGGCGTGTGAAAAGGGGGTGGTGTGTACGTGTTATAGAAAGTGTTGTTAGAAATATTTGAACATAAAAGACAACACATAGCGGAAGACTCAAAACACACGCTTGCAAATATATCAAAATTTTCACATATTATACATTATATTATACAATGTATAATATGTGACATCTAATGACGAGAAACGTTCATTATTGATCGAGTTAGAAAATACTCGTCCAGTAAATTAAACAAACGATTATCAAAGCCATTAAATCAATACCTGTCATCCTCTGCGATTGTTGTACAATAACTCGTTTTCTGCGTTCTGCAATATCCTTCTAGCCTCCAACGCTTCTCTCTTTGAAGATCTGCACAAAATCGAGCCGGAAAGGATTCCGGCATCGATCCTCCGATGCTCAAGTTAGCTCCCGGAATACTCTTAAGAACAGTCGGTATGAAAGTATGTAGTGTAATGTGTAATATGTGTCATGAAAAAATGAAGGAATAGAGAGAGAAAACTATTTATACCCTCTCTTTTGGGAAGAGGGGTATGAAGGTCCTTTCCTTCTCTTTGGGACCACTACTAACGACTTCAGTTAGTGGAGCAATACAGCACAAAAGTAGCATCAATAGTACCCTACGTGGCATCTTTCTATTGGTAGAAAGTACAATTTTATTCCCTCATCCTGATTCGGATGGATATGCTCATCTAGGTCATAGGTTTTAATGATAGTGATAGGAATTTCTTTTCTTCTCTATACTCTGCGTGTAGATAGGTCAACTTACCAGAGGTCACATCTTAGAAGTAAGAAGGAGAGATGTCCCCTTTTACCAGATGCCTCTTATTAACATGTTTAGTCTTCTGCGCTCTGGCAGAGGGATGAGTCCACAGGCCAGAGCTTAGCAATCTTTCATTCTTTGAGATGAGTGTTTTATCTCACCAGTACTTCATTAAACCTAGTGA
Source organism: Prunella vulgaris (assembly GCA_026898435.1). NCBI lineage: Eukaryota > Viridiplantae > Streptophyta > Magnoliopsida > Lamiales > Lamiaceae > Prunella > Prunella vulgaris. Next base: position 58,727 of record JAPKLY010000879.1, read on the forward strand.
AATCTCAGAGTTCATAGTAATTCTTAAGGATCTATCATCCAGGCACTTCTTCCTTTTTGAAGGATGTGTATCTAGTCGGTGACCTCTGGGATCACATATCCATGCCCTATCAACTAGTCCCCCCTATTTCATATAGAAAATGCCTATAGGCAATTTTATTGGAATAAGTAATCTCTGTTTTCTGGGCTCTGATTATTACGAGTAGTAAATTTTTCAACTATTTTCCGAATTCCCGCCTCCCTTCTGAGAATAAATCTCATCGTATCGAGGCCGTCTAAAGGGTGCGGCCTTTCGTCTGAATAGTTTTCATCTTTACACGTGTCCCTACTGAAAGGTTGTGATTGTTTTGTACCTTTTCCCTTTACCAATAAAAGGGGCACTATTTTCACCCTTCTCGAGAAAGTATTGTCCTTTCCCTTCCCATTTCTATCTCTTCACCTCTTAGTTTTACCCTTCCCCTTATCAAATCTTTGGAAGAAATTTCACTTTATCGGGGGATACTTCTTCTTCTTGCGCTGTTCTTTTCGACGAGCGTTTTCTCCCACATGTACTACTCCTTCTTTCTCCTTGTTTTCTCAGGATGTAATTTACTGCATGTCTAGGTTTTGATATCTTTGTTCTTTCTTTCTTCTTTGATGGGCTTCGCTTAGTCGTATCTGTTTTTCAAATTATGTCAAGGGCTTCTACCTTTTCCGGCGACTCCAGACCAGTACATTCTTCTGAGGACTTATCACATTCATACTCTTCTCGCCGTTCTTCTTCTACTATGTTAGGGCCTTCAAATCCGCCCCTTAATTCTACTCTTCTTTCTTCCCTTCCTCTTAAACTTGTCCCGGAGGGCAATCGATTCCGTTGGAACGACATATCTCGTCAGACCCTTCTTAATCAGAAAGATTTGGAAGATATTAGGGCTATCCTGACCCTGCATCCTGACTTCTTGGTAGATTTACCTACTACGGACGAGCTCCCGAATCACTTATCACCTCCTTCTTTAGCCTTCTGGGCTTCTCAACTATATGCAGGTCTCAGGTTTCCTATTCATCCGTTCCTTTCCGGTGTTTGCAATCTATACCGAGTCCCTCTAAACCAAGTGATTCCTTCTTCTATTCGTCTCCTCTTAGCTTTCTATTTCATCTTAAAGGCTAATGGAGGGAACACTACTCCAGAAATCTTTTGTGTCAATCATGATCTCAAGAAGAGAGATGAATTTTACTATTTTAGCTCCAGGCATCAGGGTATTTCTCACTTTGTGGGCAAACCCCCTAGTATTGACGGTAACTGGAGGGAATATTACTTCGTAGTGACTCCCCGGTCTGGTTCTTGGCCTTTTATTTGTGATCGGTGGCAATACAAGGCACCAAAATCTTCTCAATCTATCAAATCTGTTGATGAGGTAGTTCCTCGGACTGATCAGGAGGTGATGCTTCGCCTGAATCGTGTTGTTCTTAGGAATGGGTATACTAGAATTTTTGCGCTTTTGCGCGAGAATTATGCTTTGTTCCATTTCAGATTCACTCATCAGGAATCCTTTCCTACTGATCCTCATGGTATATATGTATGCTTTTCTTCTTTATGTTTTATGTTTCCTTGCCTCGAGGCTAATTTCCTACTCATCTCGCAGATATGGACTGGAAAAATGCTTTGCTGTTGGAAGATGATGATGAGGTGCTGGATATAACCCCATTAGCACATTTAGAAGGCCCACCAGAGGTTGATACCAAGGGCGCTGAAGAGGGTGGTACCTCTCTTGCTCCTTCTACTGTTTCCATTCCTCCTCTTCCCGTTGTGAAGGTGGAGGGAGAGGGAGAAGTTGCCCCTAAACCCAAAGGCAAAGGCAAGAGAGTTTCTTCTTCCTCGACACAGATTAGAGGTTCTTTAAAGCGTACAAGGCAATCTACCCGCCAAGCTTCCCGTATTGAGGTCCCTGAGGAGATCTCTTCTGAGATACCAGCTGTTGACTCATCTATGTCATCTGAAGAAGGAGTTATTCTAAACTTCTTTAAGGGGGTCAAGTTCCCTTCCTTCCCTGCTGATACTTCCGATATGTCCTCTGAGCAACTCCGATATGCTATGTTTAAGAAACTTGCTGAGGTACTTCCTCAATCTTCTTTTCCACTTGTTTTTCTTACCACTTTCTTTGTTTCTCATATACTTTCATCTATTTTCAGTTTTTGGTTGCTCAAGCCCGCTTTCTAGATTGCGAGGAGTCTTCTAGTCTCGACTCTCTACGCAAAGAGCTAGAGTATAAAGATCAGGAGCTTCAGAAGACTGCTCAATCTCTTACCGAGGCTATTAATCATAATTCTGATAAGATTGCTCAGATTCGAGATTTGGAGGGGAAACTGGCCAGTGTGGAGACTCAATTGGCTACTTTGAAGACTCAACTTGAGGAGGTGAGTACCCAGCGTTTCAACGAGGGTGTAGACTTTTGCCGTCGTAATCTTTTGCACTCTCCCATTGGTCAGAAGTTTCTTAAGGAGATGCTGGAAGGTTTACTGGATGCCTATCATCGCAGTACTTTGTTTTTAGAGCACATGAACCCTCATACTAGTCACTTCATCCGCTTCGGTTTCAAGTCTGCAATAAAGCAGGCACAAAAGAAGGGCTTCACTGAGAAGCTTGATATTACTCGTACTCGAGAAGAGGTCGTTCCTTCTCCTCATTTCAAAGGTGATCCAACAGCTCCTGTCTATGCTCCTTGGTTCCTCCCCGTGATGCAGAAGGCCTCTCTCTTGCTAACTGACCCAGGCTCTTCTGATCTTGCTCTCTCTACTGCTCAGCCTTTGCTATATGATCTCAGTTCTTCATCTGATCCTGCTCCCGGCCTTGTCTCTGACATTCCTTCTTCCGGGCCCGATGCGGGCGATGTCAAAGAGGCTTAATCCTCCTGTTGACTTTTTATCATTTTTTGTTTCGAACAATGTTTTCTGCTTATAGGCCTGCGTGCCTTTTAATTTACTATAGAGCGTATGTGCTCTCCTGACTTATTATTGCTCTACCTTTTGCTATCTTTTATATCCCAGTATGCTTGCTTTCTCTACTTATTTTGTGCATCTTTTATATATATGCATATATACGTATCTCCTCCCTCTGAAGAAACGATTTTTACTATGAATAAAAAATCATTTTTCTAAACCCTCGCAGAGGTCAGAGAGCAGAAACTTGCGCTCCTCCCTCTGGAAAGAATTTTTTACTATGAAAAAGTAAAAATTTCGCTTTTCTAACTCTCGCAGAGGTCAGAGAGCAGAAACTTGCTCTTCTCCCTCTGGAAAGAATTTTTTACTAAGAAAAAGTAAAAATTTCATTTTTCTAACTCTCGTAGAGGTCAGAGACCAGAAACTTGCGCTCCTCCCTCTGGAAAGAATTTTTTACTAAGAAAAAGTAAAAATTTCATTTTTCTCAACTCTCGCAGAGGTCAGAGAGCAGAAACTTGTGCTCCTCCCTCTGGAAAGAATTTTTTACTATGAAAAAGTAAAAATTTTGTTTTTCTAACTCTCGCAGAGGTCAGAGAGCAGAAATTTGCGATCCTCCCTCTGGAAAAAAATTTTTACTATGAAAAAGTAAAAATTTCTTTTTTCTCAACTCTCGCAGAGGTCAGAGAGCAGGAACTTGTGCTCCTCCCTCTGGAAAGAATTTTTTACTATGAAAAAGTAAAAATTTCATTTTTCTAACTCTCGCAGAGGTCAGAGAGCAGAAACTTGCGCTCCTCCCTCTGGAAAAAATTTTTTACTATGAAAAAGTAAAAATTTCGTTTTTCTCAACTCGCGCAAAGGTCAGAGAGCAGAAACTTGTGCTCCTCCCTCTGGAAAGAATTTTTTACTATGAAAAAGTAAAAAATTCATTTTTCTAACTCTCACAGAGGTCAGAGAGCAGAAATTTGCGCTCCTCCCTCTGGAAAGAATTTTTTACTATGAAAAAATAAATATTTTTTTTTGTTTTTTTTTTTTGTTTTTTTTTTATCTTCTGATCAATCTTCTTTAAAGTCTCCCAGGATTAGCAATGGTATTTCCTAGGGATTTTTTCATTGAAATTCATAAACTTCAGCCATGCTTACATAATATGCATGGTCTTTTGATTGAAAGCATTCATAATTCTATCTTTCTTCAGACATAATATTTCTTCAAATTCACTATGTTCCAAGGCCTTGGTAATTTGTTTCCTTCTTCATCTTGTAATTCATAAGCTCCCCCTCTCAATACTTCGGCTATCACATATGGGCCTTCCCAGTTGGGCTCCAACTTCCCAGTGGGTTTGAGTGCATCTGTCCTCCTTAGTATCAAATCTCTTTTTTCCAGCTTTCGTTCCTTCACTTTCTTGCTATACGCCGTCTTCACTTATGATTTGTAACTTTTCGCTCTTATCCGAGCCATTTCCCTTTCTTCTGCCACTAAATCTAAACTTTCTCTTCTCAGCTGTGTGTTCTGACCTTCTTCATACATCTGAATCCTGTGGCTTTCTATCCCTACTTCCGTCGGGATAACCGCTGAGGCTCCGTACACCAGATTAAACGGGGTCTCTCCCGTGGCTATCTTGAATCCAGTTCGATAAGCCCAGAGGACATAGTCCAGATATTCTGCCCAGTTTCCTCTACTCCCTTCCAACTTCGCCTTGATCCCATTCACTATGATTCTATTAGTTACTTCTACCTCACCATTGGCTTGTGGATGTGCCACGGATGCCCATCTTTGCTGTATTTTCATCTCTTCACACCACCCCCTCACTCTTGCTCCTGTAAACTGGGCGCCATTATCTGATACCAGAATTCTGGGCACGCCAAACCTGCAGCAAATGTTTTTCCACAAAAATCTGATCACAGCTCCTTCTTCTATCTTCTGCACGACTTCCGCTTCAGCCCACTTGCTGAAGTAATCCACTGCAACTATCAAGAACACCTTTCCTCCACTCGCCTTTGGGAACTTTCCCACTATATCTATCCCTCATTTATCAAATGGACATGGTGAATACATGACTCCTAATCCTCCAGCAGGTACATGTATCAATGGACTATGCCTCTGACACTTATCACACCTTTGTATCAAGTCTTTGGCATCCCTTAGGATAGTAGGCCAAAAGTAACCAGCTCGCAATACTCTTCGGGCTACGTCACGAGCTCCTGTGTTATCTCCTCCACAACCTTCATGGATTTCTCTCAACAAATAATTTCCTTCTTGAGTGGATACACACCTTAGGTAAGGTTGAGTAAATGACCTTTTGTATAAGAACTCTCCAATCATGCAAAATCGTGCATATACAGTTATGCTTACCTTCTTGTATCCCTCTAGCTTCTGCCCTGTTTGCAGGAAATGGATAATGTGAGACCTCCAATCTATCTTTGTCTCTATGGCTCCCACCTCTAAGTGAACTACTCGATCTTTCATAGTAATTAAGGTGATCTTACCTCTAACTTCTTCAGAGGCGCTTGCCATCTTGGCCAAGTAATCTGCCTTCTGGTTCCTTCCCCTTGGGATTTGTTCCACCCTTAACTCTTCGAACTTCTCTCTTAGCTGGGTTGCTACCTCTGCATACTTGGCCATCTTTTCATTTTTCTTCTCATAAGTCCCCTGCAGCTGCTGAGTGACTAATTGGAAATCCGAATATACCACTGCTCTCTGTGCTCCCATCTCATGGAGCATCTTCATTCCTCTAATCAAAGCCTCATACTCAACTTCATTGTTTGATATCTTGAACTCAAACTTGACAGCAAACTGCAACTCTTCTCCATCAGGTGTGATTATCCAGATACCAGCACCATATCCTGTTTGGGTAACTGACCCATCCACATACGCCTCCCACACTCTAGTCTCTCGGCTCTGGGCGATTTCTTGTATGAAATCAGCCAACGCCTGTGCTTTGATAGCCTTTCTTACCTCAAATTTGACCTAGTATTCCCCTAACTCCACTGCCCATTTGACCATTCGTCCAGACAAATCTTGCCTCCCAATGATCTTCTGTAAAGGCATGTGAGTTCTGACTACTACCTTGTGAGCTAAGAAGTATGGTCTCAACCTCCTGGCTGTCGTTATTACGGCAAGAGCTGATTTTTCTATCTCCGAATATCTCGTCTCTGTGCCGTGCATAACTTTGCTTACGTAATAAATGGGCAGTTGCTTATTTCCTTCCTCTCGCAAGAGGACAGAACTCAGAGCACTCTCCCCTACTGAGAAATACATATAGAGGGTTTCACCCTTCAAAGGTTTCGTCAACCTGGGTAATTTCATCAAATAATCTTTCTGCTCCTCAAAGGCCTTCTGGCATTCTTCATCCCACTTAAAGCGTGATCCCTTTCTTAATACCTTAAAGAATGGTAAACTCCTCTCCGCCGATCTTGAGATAAACCTACTCAATGCAGTTATTCGTCCATTTAACTTCTGAGCCTCTTTTAAATTTCTGGGCGCTTGCATCTCGAGGATAGCCTTCACCTTCTCTTGATTAACTTCTATTCCCTCAGGGGTCACGACATATCCCAGAAATTTGCCCGTTCTTACTCCAAAAGCATACTTTGCTGGGTTGAGACGTATCGGATATGTTCTCAACACCCCAAATATTTCTTCTAGATCAGATGCTTGATCCCCTTCCTTGATGCTTTTCACTAACATATCATCTACATACACCTCCATATTCTTCCCAATTTGTTTTTTGAAAACTGTATCCACCATCCTCTAGTATGTTGCCCCTGAGTTCTTTAATCCAAAAGGCATTTTCACGTAGCCATAAGTCCCACAAGACACTACAAAACAAGCTTTGGGTACATCTAGTCTATCCATCCATATCTGATGGTATCCTTGATAGGCATCCATCATAGACAACAGCTCACATCCAGAGGTAGAATCCACTAACTGGTCAATTCTGGGCAGAGGGTAATGATCCTTGGGGCATGCTCTGTTGAGGTCACGAAAATCAATATACATTCTCCAAGCTCCAGCTCCTTTTGCCACTAATACTGCATTAGACAACCATTCTGGGAATTGAACTTCAACTATGTGTTTTGCCCTCAGTAGCTTCTGCACTTCTTCTTTGATTACTTCATCTTTTTCAGGCCCGAATCTTCTCAGTTTCTGCTTTACTGGTCTGACCTCTGGGTTTACATTCAAGCTGTGCAGTGCCACTTTTGGATCGATTCCTATCAAATCTTTCGGCTGAAAAACGAAGAGATCTGCATTCTTCTTCAGACAAATGATGATAGATTCTGCGACCTTATGCTCCATCTACGTGCCAATCCGAGTGGTGAATCCTATTTGGTTAGGAAACAATTCCACAGGCATGAGTTCTTCTTTAGGGAGTACCTTCAGCTCTGGCTTCTCTTATTTCATTTCTTCCAGTTTTATCCTCTTTCCATGAGGGTCATCTCCTCTGTTCTCTTGGCTTACTTTTCTGGCCACTTCCTTTACAGTATCAATATAACATTTTCTGGAGCACATTTGATCGCCACTGATTTCCACTATCTCTCTTCCCACATGAAATTTCATTTTCAAGTGGTAGGTAGATACTACTGCTCGAAACAAATTCAAAGATGGTCTTCCCATTATCATGTTGTATGCAGAGGGTGCATCTACCACCAAAAAGTTAATCATTTTCACACTGAACAAAGGTGGTGCAGATCACCATGAAATGGGCACCAAGAGGTGAGGTCGTCTTTATTTCAAGAAATATCGCCTCATTCATAGACATATACAAAATGTAAAACTCACGCCTTAGCTCATAAATATTTTACCACAGACGGCGCCAGCTGATCGAGTCAGAAAATACTCGTCCTGTAAATTAAACAAACGATTATCAAAGCTTTTAAATCAATACCTGTCATCCTCTGCGATTGTTGTACAATAACTCATCTTCTGCGTTCTGCAATATCCTTCTAGCCTTCCGCGCTTCTCTCTTTGAAGATCTGCACAAAATCGAGCCAAAAAGGATTCCGGCATCGATCCTCCAACGCTCAAGTTAGCTCCTGGAATACTCTTAAGAACAGTCGGTATGAAAGTATGTAGTGTAATGTGTAATATGTGTCATGAAAAAATGAAAGAATAGAGAGAGAAAACTATTTATACCCTCTCTTTTGGGAAGAGGGGTATGCAGGTCCTTTCCTTCTCTTTGGGACCACTACTAACGGCTTCAGTTAGTGGAGCAATAAAACACAAAAGTAGCATCAATAGTACCCTACGTGGCATCTTTCTATTGGTAGAAAGTACAACTTTATTCCCTCATCCTGATTCGGATGGATATGCTCATCTAGGTCATAGGTTTTAATGATAGTGACAGGAATTTCTTTTCTTCTCTGTACTCTGCGTGTAGATTGGTCAACTTACCAGAGGTCACATCTTAGAAGTAAGAGGGAGAGATGTCCCCTTTTACCAGATGCCTCTTATTAACATGTTTAGTCTTCTACGCTCTGGCAGAGGGATGAGTCCACAGGCCAGAGCTTAGCAATCTTTCATTCTTTGAGATGAGTGTTTTATCTCACCAGTACTTCATTAAACCTAGTGAAATCTCAGAGTTCATGGTAATTCTTAAGGATCTATCATCCAGGCACTTCTTCCTTTTTGAAGGATGTGTATCTAGTCGGTGACCTCTGGGATCACATATCCATGCCCTATCATTTATAACAAAGTAGTGAAACAAACAAAGTTTATAAAAGAAACTAAAAATCAAGGTCACGTAGACCAAAACAAGATCAACACAAGGGACCCAAATAAGACCTAACCAGTAGATCAAAACAGGAAAGCATATCTACGTTTAGCTAAACGGAATGCTAATCCAATATAACAATGTTATGCTAAATGTCTAGACAATTAACCTAACATTTGGGTGGAAGAATATAACTGCCTAGATCCTAAATAAATGAACTACTCGATATTTTGTTGGTGTTATATTCCACACTCTGAAGTGTTTGATGCCTCCTCTATTCATAGACATGGAAATCAACATCTACACTCCACTAAAAACCAAGAAATAGGCTCCTCAAGGTAACTTCCAGTAACTTTCCTCCATGATATAACTTCCAAGTTAGTAGGTTATTTGCCCACTCAAGCATCAACTACTTGACGTGTAAGATGGTTCTGGAACTCCTCACACCTTCAAATTCCGTACCTAGAATAATACAACAACAACAAAGTTATCATGAGTAAGTTAGTCGAAAGGGAAAATTTTGATATTGCAAAAAATGTTGGGAACACAAATCACAACATATTGTCAACATCAACAATCTCCCCCAATTTGACCTTTCTACTACAACACAAACTGATGTTGTCTCAAAATAAATTGGAACATTTAAGAGTATGTTTATAGTGGAACATAAAATTTACATTAACACAAGCAGTGTAAATTGTATTAGACCAAGGAAAAAAGGTAATAAAATAATCAAAAATAGGAAATAAAAAGAAACAAGATAACATATGGACATAAAGCACATATAAGGTGCTTATGGACCAAACAATGCTACCAACACAAACATAAAATAGAGAATGATATTATACAGACATAAAGCACACACAAGATGCTTATGGACCAAACACAATTATCAATCACACATAAAATGAATAGGTTTACAAAGCACACACAAGGTGTTTTACACTAAAACATGCAACAAGGCAACAAAGCCTAAAATTGTTCAAGTTAACCAACAGAAATAAAGTCCAAACTACTAAGAGTTTTAGACTAAACTATTACAATCATTAAATTAAATAACATAAAATATAAATGTGTCTTAACACATGTGGGAAATTTGATATAAAAGTATGGGAAAGAAAATGTTGTAGTGTAACAGCTGCATCTTCAAGAATCCTGCACCATTCTCCCGTACTTTAGGAATCTCCCGCTCAATGTTAGCTCTAATGTTCAGACATTATCAGAAACGTTTGTTTCCTGATTGGTATCTGTAGCAGCAACTTGTGACTCATCTGGGAAAGTAATGGCAAGAAGACCATCTTCTTGAATAGTAATATGATCTGCAACACTGGTATCTGGAGCATTGTGTTCAGCAACATTTGCAACAATAATATCAATAAAATCTTCAACAGCATCAACAACAACACTCTCCACCACTGGATCTTTTTTATCCTCTTCCATCTCTTCCAATACAACTCTCCCTAATCCTCTATAATCATCAACATTAGGACCCACTCCCCCTGTTGGAGTACAAAGTAAGTCCTCCCAAAACTTCTTTCTGATCTTCAAGTCCTCAACAATGGCAAGAAAATTGTCAATTGTGTTCTGCAAAGAAGAAATTTGAGTATGTATATAATCCGAGTTTAGTTGGGCAGAGTGTACTGATCCTCTAGGAGAAATGTTGGCATTAAAGTTGCCAATATTTTCAGCAACATTAGGTACTGGAATCCGTGCAGTAGCTGATTGTGATGGTTGTCTATGCTCATTTCTAGGTAAGGACAAATCAATAACTCTTGTACCAGTAAACAAGGTGTTTGAGACTCCGAAACTAGCTTGAAAACTACTAATTGTTTTCTTATCTCCTCTTTCAAATTCCTTATCTTCCAAAAGCTGTGAAATCAAGCAAGGGTATGGAAGCAACCCTTTCCCAGAAATTTCTCCAATGTAACTCATCATGTTTCTAAATATGTTCTACCCCAAGTCAAATTGATTCAAGTTAATCTTGTACAACAAAATAAATTGTTCCTTGGTAAGAATATATTATTTGTGAATGACAACCAATTATACACAAGTAACTTATGAAGCACAACGTATAAGCTAGTCAACTTTGAAGCATTCACACGGTTTACCCACTTCACCACACGACCACCAGTAAGTACAAAGATAACTTCATCTAGATCATCAACAGTAGGTTTAAAGCAATTCCTAGTTCTCAATAATCCATTGATAATCCGAGGTGTAATCATGATCTTAGCATTTCTAAACCAAGTATTACCATAGTGTTTTGAATTCTCTCATAAATCTATTCAAAATAGAAGGGCTTAGAAAATTGAACAGAATGAAGAAATTTCCTTTGATCAAGATATTTCACCATATTCACATTCTCAAAGTCAGACATTTTTATCAACTTCTCAGAAATTAACAACCTAGTTCGAATTTCCTTATATTTAGCACTAATCACATCAAAGTAATCTCTATCCTCATTACTTTAAGATTCAAAATATTTAGAGAATATCTGTTCCTCATCAGATTGAGAGTGTACTAGAATGTTCCTCAGATTGTTGATCAGAATGTTACTCAACATCAGCTTCTTCATTACTGGATACTGTCATCGGATAGGCAACATTTTCGGTGACATCTTCAGTAACATCCTACAGATTGGATTTCCTTTTCCCTTTCTTTGAACTTTTCCTTCTTTTAGCAATAAACTAATTCAGAGGCACTGTCATTTTTGAATAAATTTCCTCAGGGCTTTTCTGTTGCTCTGCATGTGTTGCTTCTTCAGGTTGTAAGACAGGGGAATCATCTTCATTATCAGAATTGAAAACCCTTATTGGGTTAGCAGCGATTCCATCATCTGAAACCTTTCTTCTTTTGTCTGAGTAATTGAACTTCTTTCCCATCATCCTATATGAACGACAACGCTTTTCTCCACTCAATGTAGCGTACTTTCCACAACCATGACTTTCTACAATTTTTTGCGTAAGTCATCGAATGTGGGGAGTCTTCATCGGGATCACGCATCTCTTCACCTGAGCTTTGTTGTACATAATCTTCTGGAAATGCTAGTCTTTTGATTGGAGAGAGATCTATTTCCTCCTCACCAACTATGACAACAGGATAAATAGTCTGTAGGAAGAGTTATTTGTACGTTGCAACCATATCATCAATTGAAGCATCGATTGGAAGCTTAATTTTGATTGGGTAGGTTTGAAGTGGAGCAGGTTCGTAAGGACTATTGGTTTTGGTTTTAGGTGCATGGTTAGTCGAAAAAGATGGTGGATTTGTGATTTCCATCGACACAATGAGATTGGGTAGATGAACCTCAACTGTGTTGGGGTTATACTGGCAAGTATGCTTTTACTTTGTACAACTAAACTGAATCTTGAACTTAATTGAAAATAAATTACTTATCATTGTGCTCTAAATAATATGAATGTAATTATTTATTACAAATCGTTCAAATATAAAGTACAAATTACACTGTAGATAATTATCGTGATCCCAACATTTTACTCACAGAAAGATCACATTATTAGTTCCTTGTAACAAGTACTAACTTCAACACCTAGATGGGATTTGAACACCCCATTCGTAAGCGGTTGATGTGTAAGTTCCAGATTGACTTGTCTTAACCAAGGGATTAAATTAATTCATAATGGTGCACTAATGATGACCTACATAGAGAAAATTCTTCCGTACTGACTTATGACATGAAGAATTAGACCTCAGTGGTCGTTTAGTTCTAAACTTCAGTCCCTTAAATAGGACTGTGTGAACTTGGTTTGTGTCACGTTGATTTGTTATGGGTAGAGTCCTTTTGACTCAATACCTTGCATTTTGGGTTGATACTATTTGAGAACATGACAGTTGCTAAGATTTAATACAGAGGAACATGTCCTTAATGCGTCTTACATGATTAGTCCCGTCGGTGGGCTCTAAAGATTCATCATAATAAATCTTGCAAGTGGAATTTGTTTTAGGTATGATGATAAAGTTGAGTTGTCCTTCTCCGAGGATAAGATCTTAAATAAGTTAAAGCGTTCAGTGGCTTGATTAATTGACGAACAAAAGAATCTTAAACACGAAACATAATGATTGGGAGCCATATGATTGTAATATGGGTAAGATGGATAGTGCAACATTATTCCTATAGTGGAGTGAGATTAATGTTAATGGGTTAAATGACATTGTGCTCAATGTTAAAAATCAAGGCCCATTGGGAGGTCCAATCTTAATTCTCTTAAAGGCCACTCGAGTAGCCCAGTTAAATTTTCAACAATTAAGGTGTTCAAAATAGAGGAAATAATTTATTTTCCACATAATTATGAATTTCGAATTTAATGAATAAATTGAGGTCATGAGAGATTTTATTAAAAGTAGATATGTATCATGGATACAAGAATATCTAATGAATTAAGAGCTCATGATTTGTTTCTTTTGATATTAAATTTAAAAAATTATGAATATTTTTTAAGAATATTAAATAATTTGAAGTCATGATAGATTTTATGTAAAACAGATATGTATATTCGGTACAAAAATTGTTAAAACCATATTTTGTATTAATTTTGATGATAGCAAAATATAGGAATGCATGTTTATAAACTAACATTTCAGGTTAAAATTGAAGAACTTAGGAAGTTACAGTTTGAAAGGGAAGTCTACAGCTGTAGAGTTGATGAACTTACAACTGGACAAGACCTCATCCTCTGAGTCTTCATCTCTCAGAATATGTCTCTTCACAATTTTCTTCTTCTACTTATGTGATTCTACAACTTTAGGCTTGCCAACTATAGACTTCTTCTTTGTCTCCACAACCTTTCTCTTCTTTGATTTTGGGGCTAGGGGAGCATCCACAACACCCCTCTGGAAGTTAGCCCTTCCAATAATTCTGTAGGTGAGGATTAGTTGCCCCTCATACCCATCAAAAAGCTGAAAACCTACTCCTTCAAGAATGTAGTTCAGCAACAAACCAAACCCTTTTTTTCATGGTCTTGACTACATCATTTGATATATTTCTCAATAATAGCTCTCCATAATCTACCCTTTCACCCTTATCAATTGCTATCATGAGATCCCACATGAGCCTAGTGCCTACATCATGTGCACCAGTTCTACAAAGTATGCATTTATCAATTACCTCCTAGAGATAGACAAACTCCACAATTATGTCATTTGTCTTGAAGGTTCTCTTCCGGTTCTCTGGAATTGCCTTCACAGTTGTGAACTTCTTCCAGTATCTTTTATCTTCATCTGCAAAGTTTAAGTTGTCAAATGATTCTCCTTGTAATACCCCGAACCAAATTAGGATTTTCTATTATATATATTAAATGTTATGTTATATGCATATATATTTAACTTATTGATTTTTATCTCTTTAAGGAGATTATGTTTTTAAAAGGTTGATTTCTACTCAACGGTTGGTCCAAAACCGGAACCGGAAGCACTCTTAGCACCGTAACTGCGAATCGGACTTAAATATATCGATGGAATGAGTAAGATAAGGTCCTAAATAGGCTTTTAAAGGCCTTTAAGGTTAAAAGAATTATTAAACAAAAATTTAGACGTTTGTTGCCAAATGTCGAACCGAAAATCCTAAATTTCAAAAATCGTCAATCCGGCGAGTAATTACAGTTCCTAATCAAGACTTAATTAGTAAAATGAGTTAAATACAAGGTTTGATTAGTAAATACAAGATATAAAAATTTAGTGTGCCAAAACGATCAAAATATTAATTTTCGGAGCCCAAAATGCGACCGAATAATATCCGTTTTCAACACCGAAAACCATATCGAGTCCCAAAATACAGTTAGAACTCAAATTCCCCTCCTAAATTCCCTTATTGGACGAAATTATCAGCTAGCAATGAAGAAATGTGGAGTCAAAATGCCCATACCCCTAAATCAAGGGGCCATACCTTCTTTCCTATTCCCTTACCTAACCTTGACTTCTCTTACCTCCAAATGAGTGATTTTGAATGGTCATATGCTCCCATTTCCTATATATGAATTATCTTAGTTCATTCTCTACCTTGATCAAAGAAATCCAAAGAAAAGAAAATCCAAAAACTCCCTTCTCACTCCCTCACTCAACTTTTGGTCACCATACTTACAAAGGGTAGAGAGATTTTCTTCTCCCATCTCCAACAACAAGAGAGCTTCCTTCCACAAGTATCAAGAAATCCATGGAGTTAGGTTGAAGGTTGGAGTCATTTCCTTGCAAAGAGGAAGCCAACATCTCTCCCTCTCTCTTCTAAGTTCATGTTTTTCCTCTCCATTTCTCCTAACTTACTCCATTGCTTTGTTTTAGCTCAAACCAAAGTATTCCTCCAAGTGGTGCTCCATTCCTACAAGCTTAAGGGTCAAGGGACAATAAAGCTTCTTTTATTAACAAGAAAAAGGCTCCAAAGGTTGTAAAACCCCAACTCAAAACATTTGGTTTTTCTTGCATGTATATGTAAGCTATGTGTGTTTATTGTTCCATATTTTTAGATACCATGAAACCTTAGGACTTTGTTACTTTTAATGTTCAAATGCATGATAAATGAAGTCTTGGATGATGTTTTTGAAGGTGTTAAAATGTTGGTTGCATGGTAGTTATGGAATAGAAAATGTAAGTGAAAGCATGCACACAAACCACACACTCTATACACTGACCTCGGATTTCTTACAGGATTCGGAACTCATGTATTATATATTTTTGGATTATCTTTATATTATTGGAAACTAGATCAAGTTATCTTTCATTTGAATCTAGTTTGAGCATTTTTGGAGTTTTCGTTAATAAGTTATGAATTTTCTACGAACGTGTGACAAAATGCTCCTTATTTCGAAATTATGGATTTTCTGGGAGTAATCAGTTCATGGAAAAATATTTTTAAAATTTTGGTAAAATACTACATTAGGTTTAGTACCTTCATGATTTATTTCTTGATTTTTAGAGGTGTTTAAATATTTTTACCAAAATTATTTCGAAAGTTGCACAGTTTCTGGAATTTCTGGAACAATCTGCCATGTTTTGAAAACAAGCCTAAAACACATATTTTCCTAAACCAAATTACATGAAATAAATTTTATTATGAACTAGACTTGATGTTGTAGCTACTGTAAAAATTTCATGATTTTTGGGTGAGTTTTGATATTTTTATAAAATGCTCAAAGTTTGTATGAGTGTAGTCCAAAATGCAAACTGCCCTACTTGAATGTTGTTGCTCATGTGTTACCTTCTTGTAAAAGAAAAATGTAAATGTTTTCCATGATAAAACTAGTCTAAATTCTATGTTTAGTGAAGGCTATGTGTTAATAAATGCTATTTGAATGCATGATTTAAGTGAATGGCATGATGTTTGGTGTTGATTTTAGATTAAGGACTATATTTTCTTGTTTGCCTTGAGAAGTCCCCAAATTCGGAATTCTTTGAAGTTTTGAGAAAAATCGGCTCAAGCACAACTTTTGGTAAATACACAAATAAATACTAGCTGAACTTAGGGATCTCCATGATTTATTTCAAAGTTTTTGAACTAGCCTAAATATTTACAAAAATTATTTTGTTAAGGTCGTGTTGGATTTTCTATGGAAACCTAAGAAAATCATTGTGCTCTTTCTAAACATGATCCAAAACCTAAAATTTTCACTTACAAAATGATTTGCCACAAGGTGTTATACACCTAATTATGATCCCATTATACAAGTTTTGTGATTTTTGGTTATATTTAAATGTGTTTAGAAATTACTTAAGAATAGAAAATAAAAGGTATTTATTTTCAAATTGTTTCTTTCTAAAATAAATCATATTTGATGAGCATGATGTGATAGTGATTTGGAGTTCTAAAATGCTATGTATGAAATTTTGTTTGCATGGTTTTGAACTCATTATTCTAATTTTATGATGATATGTTTACCATTTAAAGGTTTAGGGCACTAGTTATTGCAAGTTTTAAGCCTTAGCAAATTGCATGCTATATGTTCTTTTTAATTAATGTTTAGGACATTAAAATACTACATGTTCATCTATTTTAAGGTGTATGTGCTATATACTCTTCAAGTTTATATTATTATATTTCCTTGCAAAGTTTAGGATATTATGTTTTCTTGCTATGTCTAGTACATAAAGTTTTCTTGCTAATTTTAAAATGTTATATTATCTTGTTTGAATTTATGACTATATGTTTTCTTAAGTGATAAGAATAAAGAGAATAAGACTTTAAGTGCTCAAAAGTCCCCTTTCGGACAAACGTGTATAAACTCTAAAAGAATTTCTAAGACATCAATAACTGAAATGCAACGAATGGTGCTAGGTGTAAGTGCGAGAATGGTGACGAGGATTTCTGGGTGAAAAGAATGGTGATTGTTTTTACAAAAGGAAAGCGTTTAAGGTGGGTGGCATTTACTGTATTGCCTTGAATATTATATGGACTGTTGGTGCATGCAGATGAAAATATGTTTTGACCTTCGGGTCCAGTTACAAGGTTATTACCCAAATGCCTACGGGCGAAGTATCTCAAATGATATGTAGTGGTCTGGCTTGTGTAGCTAGGCGCCGCGGTGGACAGAGCCTCAGGGCTATATCTCAAATGATATGTAGTGGTCTGGCTTGTGTAGCTAGGCGCCACGGTGGACAGAGCCTGAGGGCTATATGATGAATGATGAGCCTTTGTGGCTATGAAAAATGTTTTTACAAAATGATACGTTTGCGTACTGCCAATCTGTATAGTAGCGTACAGGTCGCCCACACTGAGAATTCAAATCTCATCCCCCTATTTATAAATCTTTTTCAGGATATGACGAGGTGGAGTTCGTGCCAGTGGAAGAGTGATACGGTTTCCTGTATTGGTATTTTATCATGCATCAAAAGAAAAGGAGTTAAGGATGATAACTCTTATTACGACTTTAGAAATATGCCAAAGTGAAGAACAGTTATAAAATTTCTGGATGATAATGTATGATAGTTATCTTGTTGTCTATTTTGTGCCAAACTTTTTATAAAGATCCTAGCATAGTAAATCATCAAAATGGCCACCGCGTCTTTTATAACAAAAATAAAATTTGTCTTTCCGCTGTACATGTATTCTTTTAACAAAACATATGCTTCCGCTATCTATTTAATGTCATTAAAAGTGTTTTATTTTTAAGGAAAAAAAATAGTATAGACTTTCAGTCACTAAGTGATGACTCGGGTTTCTAGAATGAAGAAATTGCATTTTGGAAAACTGGGGCGTTACACTCCTCCTGACTGCAACTTCAAGGCTTTACAGATATCCTCAGTTGTGATATTCCTTCTATTTCCTTTCAATAAGTCCTCAAGTTCTTTCTCTCAACATCTGCGCAGGCATTCATATAGAAGTCGTATGAAATCTTGTCATTATATCCAGTGGGGATATGAGATAAACAGTAGTGCAATCTCTGGTTTTTTATTTTCCTGATAACTCTCTCCAGTGAATCTGTTGGATGCTTTCTTTGTAGCTCTTCGAAGTCGAACAGAGCACCAAAGATCACCTTTATTGCCATTGATTCAGAGTTTGCAAAGTTTAGGCTATGGGGGGTTCTGAGTGTTTGTATGAAGACTAATGTGTAAAGTGAGAGTGGAAACGTTTATTATTTCCTATTTATACCTTTCCTTACACGTACACAAGATAGGGGTTAAATCTATCTTTGTAAAATGTATGAGTATTTTAAAGTTTAGAACATAACTTATAGTAATAAGTTTGTCCAAACTGTAACTCATATAAAATTAAATTCCATTAAAATATTATACAATTTTTCAGTACATTTCATTAATTAAAATGCTGAATAATCCAAAATATATGTAACAACACTATTGAAATTTTTGGATTTTTGTATTGTATACATTAAATAAGTCAGATTTGTACAAAGTACTGTAACTTCCCTTAAGATTACAGTTGGTTACCTTAGATTATGATAATCTACAGTTTAGATAGACTCTACAGTTACTGCAAAGTCAACAGCTGTAGACTTACCAAGTCTACAGTTGAGTGACTTTGCAGCTGCAGGTTTCTGCTTCAGTGATTTTTCATTTTTCTAAGTTTAATTGAGTATCTTAATGATTCTTATATGGTCTTTTTACAATTCTAACATTTCCAAATTACCTCTCATGGTTGAAAACCTTGATTCACATAGGGGCTTAATGAAAATCTTTGCAAGATTCAAATCTATATGAATCTTTGTCAGTTTCACATGTTTTCTTTCGACATGATCCATTATGAAATGATACCTTACATATATGTGTTTTGATCTAGAATATAATACTGGATTTTATCTAATGGTAATGGCACTTGTATTATCACAAAATATAGTAGTTTCTCTAGTATCAATTCCATAGTCTTGTAATTGGTATTGCATCCATAAGATTTGAGCACAACAACTTCCCGCAGTAATATATATTGCTTCAGCTGTTGAAAGTGCTATAGAATTTTTTTCTTACTGCGCCATGCAACTAGATTTTGACCAAGGATTGACATATGCCATTAGTACTCTTTCTATCAATCTTGCAACCTGCAAAATCTGAGTCTGTGTATCCTATTTGTTCAATTCCTCCTTCTTTAGGATACCACAGTCCTAAATTCTGTGTGACATGACATATTTGATGATTTTCTTTAAAGCATTTAAGTGTGATTCCTTAGCATTGACTTGGAATCTAGCACATACACCTACTGCAAACATAATATTCGGTCTGCTTGCTGTAAGGTATAGCAATGATCCAATAAGTCTCATGTACTTTGTTACATCAACACTCTTGTCATTCTCATCTTTGTCTAAGTTTACAGAAGGTGTCATAGGTATGCTTGTAGGCTTAGAATTTTCCATTCCAAACTTCTTGATCAATTCTTGAGTGTATTTAGCTTGATTGATGAAAATTCCATTTTCCATCTGCTTGACTTGTAATCCCAAGAAGAAATTCAGATTTCCCATTATGCTCATTTCAAACTTGTCTTGCATGAGCTTAGAGAACTTTTTGCATAAATCTTCATTGGTTGACACAAATATGATATCATCAACATAGATTTGGACAATGTTGGGCAGAGTAGGCAGGTGCGCCGAGTCCAACAGTCTGCCCAGCCGAGTCGGGCGGAGTAGGCAGGTGCCCCGAGTCCAGCGGAGGCATTCGAACTCGTGGAGCTGCAGCTAGATATTGGGTTCAAAGGAATTGATTGTACTACTCATACCAACAAGGTGCATCTTCTTTTCTGGTGCCCATTGTGAAAGAACTCTAAAGTTAAGCGTGCTTGGCTTGGAGCAATTTCATGATGGGTGACCCCCTGGGAAGTTCTCAGGGTGCGTGTGAGTGAGGACATAAGCACGCTAGAAAAGACCCGTGTTGGTTTGCGAGGATAGTACATCAGTTCTACTCAACGCAGCCGATCCTACAATTGGTATCAGAGCACAGGTCACGAGTTCGATCCCCAGTGGAGGCATCTGTTGCAGATGAGTTACCTGTCAGATGTTGGGGGGGATTGTTGGGTGGAGTAGGCAGGTGCACCGAGTCCAACAGTCTGCCTAGCCGAGTCGGGCGGAGTAGGCAGGTGCACCGAGTCAGGCGGAGGCATTCGAACTCATGGGCTGCAGCTAGATATTGGATTCAAAGGAATTGATTGTACTACTCATACCAACAAGGTGCATCTTCTTTTCTGGTGCCCATTGTGAAAGAACTCTAAAGTTAAGTGTGCTTGGCTTGGAGCAATTTCATGATGGGTGACCCCCTGGAAAGTTCTCAGGGTGCGTGCGAGTGAGGACATAAGCACGCTAGAAAAGACCCGTGTTGGTTTGCGAGGATAGTACATCAGTTCTACTCAACGCAGCCGATCCTATAGACAAGTAGGATATCATTTCCATGTTGCAATCTAAATAGGGTCTTGTCAACCACTCCTTTTTTGAATCCATTTTTTATCAAGTGATCACACAAAGTATCATACCATACTCTTGGAGCTTGCTTAAGTCCATAAAGAACCTTTCTAAGCTTGTAGACCTTTTCTTCTGCTCTAAATTCCTCAAATCCAGATGGTTGTTTAACATACACTTCCTCTGAGAGTAAATCATTTAGAAATACACTCTTCACATCCATTTGATAGACTGTAAAGTTCATGTGTGCAATATAGGCAAGAAATATTCTTATTGCTTCTAGTCTAGCAATTGGGGCAAATGATTCATCAAAATCTATGCCTTCATCTTGACAGTAGCCTTGAGCAACTAAACTTGTTTTATTTTTTGTTGCAATCCCATCTTCATCAAGTTTATTCTTGAATACCCACCTAGTGCCAATCACTTTGTGGTTCCTAGGTTTGGGGACAAGTTTCCATACTTGATTTCTTTCAAAACCATTCAATTCTTCTTGCATTGTAATAATCCAAACATTTTGCAATGCTTCATGAATATTTGTAGGTTCTGTTGATGAGAGGAATATAGCAAACATAACCTCATGGACTTGTCTTCTGGTCTTCACTTTGTCTGATACGTTTACAATTATTTGCTCAGGGGGATGATTCTTTAACCATTTCAAATCTGGTTTAAGTCCTTCATCATTATTCTGTACAGCTGTAGACTCACCAACTTCAAACTCATCAAGTCCTGTTAATGGTGGATCCTCTGCTGTTAGAGTATTCTCATAAACTTGTTCTTCATATCCATTATTCTCTATGTTAGGTAACTCAATTATCACAATACCTCCACCCTTGTTAGTTAATTCCACAGGGGTTTTAATACTAACATACGGCTGTAGGTTTGTGACTGTAGAGTTATCCTCTTTAGAGTCTTCAATCTTTTCTACATTAGTGTTGTGTTGTTCATCAAATTTTACATGGCGTGATTCTTCAACAAGCATCTTTTGTTGAACACTCTGAATGCTTTACTTACAATTAGAATAACCAAGGAAGATACATTCATTTGACTTAGAGTCAAATGTTTTAAGGTGTTCTTTCTCATTATTCAGTATGAAGCATTTGTATCCAAATATGTGAAGATATGAAATATTTGAGGTTCTTCCTTTCCATAATTCATATGTAGTCTTCTTGTGAGTCTTGACTACTAAGAATCTGTTCTGAGTATAACATGTTGTGCTTGTTGCTTTTGCCCAAAATCTCTTAGGTAGATTTACTTCTGCTATCATTATTCTTGTAGCTTCCTTAAGAGTTTTGTTATTCCTTTCTGCAACTCCATTTTGTTGAGGTATCCTAGCTACAAAATATTCATGAATGATCCCATGTATTGAATAATACTCTTCAACCACTTGATTTGTAAATTCAGTTCCTCTATCTGATCTGATTCTCACAATCTTCAAGTTCTTTTCATTCTGAATTCTCCTCATTAACTCTGGTAATCTCTGTAGAGTCTCACTTTTCTTCCTTAGAAATAATGTCCAAGAAAATCCTGAGTAATCATCTACTACTACTAGAGTATACTTCTTTTCACTGATGCTTACATGTTCATTTGGTCCAAAAAGATCCATGTGTAATAATTCTAGTACTCTGAATGTGCTAGAATGAACCTTGCTTTTGAAAGTTTTCCTAATTTTCTTTCCTTTAACAAAACATCACATAAATGATCTTTCCTGAACTTTGTGCTTGACAAACCTCTTACAAGTCTGTTATTCACAAGTTCATTCATGGTCTTGAAGTTAATGTGATTCATTCTCTTATGCCACAACTAACTAACTTCATTGGAATTATTTGCTAGAAAACTGGTAGTCTCAACTGTAGATTCCCATTTTATAATGTAGACATTCACTTTTCTAATTCCAATCAATTTTGTGGATTATGTTTCAGCATCCTTAACCGTACATGTGTGATGTGTAAAGTCTACAGTGTAGCCTTTGTCACAAAATTGACTCACACTTAGTAGGTTATGCTTAAGACCTTCTACTAAATAAACATCATTTATCTATATCTTTCCTTTGAGTAAACTTCTTGTTCCTTTGGCAGTTCCACTGGCATTGTCACCAAATACTACCTTAGGACCTTTGTGTTCTCTTAAATCTTGTAACAAGTTCTTGTCTCCAGTCATGTCTCTTACACAACCACTGTCTATGTACCAAATCTCTTTCTTAGTGGTTGCAATTGTCCCCGCAAAATAAGATGTTATTTAGGAATCCAAAGATTTGTATCTCCTTCAGTGATACTTTTGGCAATCCAAGCTTTCTTGGTAGTTGTAGGCTTTCTACAGTTCTTTCTTGATCATTCTTTACAAAATTTAGATAAGGGAGACAAATTAGACACTTTTTCTTTTCCATTCAAGAATATATCAAAGTTGAGTCTTCTCTCAATATTGGTCTTATCAACAGTTTGAACTTCTGGCTGTAAAGTCTGCTCAGACTCTGCAGTTATCTTCAAAGTCATGTCGTGTACCATATTGGTTATCTCTTAATGAGATGCATAGATGATCTCTTGGATCTTCTGTTGCTTCTCTAGAGATAATCCTTTGTACATGTTCAAGAAGTTGATCTCTTCTAGCTGTAGGTTTGAAGTTACAGCTTCTTCTACTTGAATTTGTATAGGGCTTTTGACAAACTTTCTCTCTGATTAACTTCCAGTTATGGAGCTTTGCATATGAGGGATTCAATCACAAGGTTTATGACCCAAGCCATTTATATCACCAGTATGTCTTTGTTGAGACATCATCTACTTTAATTGTTTGGATGATTTTCCAAAGCATCTAGCTTTCTTTGAAGATTACAGTTCCTGTCTTCAAGGTCAGCTATAATTATCTCCTGTGATCTGATAGTTTCATGTAGTTCAACACAGTCTTCAGCTCTACAGCTTGCCTCACTGAAGAGTTCTTCATTGTTGTTCTGCAAACAACTGAATCCTTCTTTGAGTTCCTGTAGAATTAGCAACTATTTTTCAGTATCTTCAATTACAACCATTAGAGCATTCACATGCTCTATTACAAAGTAGTTATCTCTTCTTAGAACTTCATTCTCTTCTCTGAAACTCCTTGTTTTCTCTTGAAGTCTTTGGATTACATTAAGCATTTCACTAGAAAGATCCTTTTTTTATTTTATAACTTGATGATGAGCATACCTCTTCATCTTTAGCCATAAGACAAATAAGGGCTTCTTTATCTGAATCAGTTGAATCACTGTCCTCCAAATCTACAGTTGACTTTTGATAAGAAGAGGGACCTTCTTCCTTGTTTTTGTCAAACTCTGAAAGAAGAGCTCTAATTCCCTCCTTGTCAAACCTTTTCTTCTTTTCTTTCCGGGCCTTCTTTTCCTCATCTGTGTACTTCTCTACTTTGGGGTATGGTCAATTTTTGATATAGTGTCCTGGTTTCCTACAGTTATAACACAGGTTAGAAGAGTTAGATCTAGTTGATTTGTTGACTTTTCCTTCTTCACTTGGTGTGTGTTTCTTCTTCTTAGACCATTTTCTAAATCTCTTGAGTTGCTTTATAAAAAGAGTCAAGTCTTATTCTTCTTCAAAATCTGCAGCTGCAAGGTTGTCAGCTACTAGAGCTGTAACCTTTGCACTGTCAGGTTCTTTTCTTCCGCTAATATCAAATTCTTGGATAAATCCTTTGATTCTCTCATAACAGTCACTCTCATGTCCCATTCAGAAGGTAGGGCTCTAAGAAATTTCATGTTCATTTCTCTCCATGAATATTCTTTTCCAAGTGAGTCAAGCTCATTGAGTATTTCAATGAATCTTGATTCAAACTTTTCAAGAACTTCTCCAGATTTTATTTTAAAGTTTTCAAATTTCTAGACTGTAATCATGAACTTGTTTTTCTTGATTTGATTAGTTCCTTCACAAATCATTTCCAACTTTTCCCATATATCCTTTGCAGTTCTGCAATTTTTGGCCTCGCTGAACACAATTTTATCTAGAGAATGATAAATAGTATTCTTTGCAACATTATCAAGATTTGACCTTCTCTTATCATCCTCTGTCCATTCCTTTCTAGGTTTGGGGATGATCTGAGCTAGTCCACTTGACTGATCAGCTGCAGTATTGACCTTCTCAATTGTTGTAGGACCTTCTTCTACGATTGACCATATTTCATCATTGATAGCTGAAAGGTGTGCTTGCATTCTGATCTTCCATTCATCATAATCTTCAGTAGAGAACATAGGAACCTTGAACTTCACCATCGTAGGAGCCATGCAAATATGCAGGTGTGTTTTTAAAAGAACAAAATGATCTAGCTAAGTACTGATCAAAACAGTGGCAAGACAACTGCGCTGATACCACTTGTTGGTCCCTTTAAAGTGGTGAAGGTCTAGAGCAGGAAGGGATGAATAGACCTTCAAAAACAAAATTTTAAACTTTTCAAGTTTGAATACTAGAACCTTCAAGCACATCTTCTAAGTTTAAAACAATCTACAAGATTTTTATACCACAAAGGTTATAGCTGTAGGTTTCTTGAAAACTTCTAAATGAAAACCAAGCAACTTGTAGACATTATCAGAGGGATTTTTCACACTTAAAAGTGTATTGAAAAATCTCTTTATGTGCAGCGGAAAATAGTGTAAGTGTTAATGAAAAACAATGTAAAAGATGTAGTTTACAACTGAGTGACTAGAGAGTCTATAACTGTAGATTTCAGTTTTTGTAAAAAAAGGTTTCAAGCAATTTCAAAGCAATGATGAATGTGACAGTATAAAATTAAATAGTATGTAATAAGCAATAAAATAACTAATTAAACAAGTAAATGAGAAAATAATATTTATAGTGGTTCAGAGTCTATAAATAAGACCTCATACATCCACTGTTACACCACTCAGGTGCCAAATTTACTAAGAACGGATCACAAAGATCAAATACAAGTATTTCTCCCTCAGAATCAGATCTCACTCAGATAAGTAATCTAAGAAAAATACTTATCCTATTCACTCAGAATAAACAAACTCATTAAGAGCCTAAATAAAAACCTCACAAAGAGTAATCTACACTAAGTAGATATAACAATAAAAGTTGTGTGAGGGAACAACAACAAAGATATGTGATTCCTTTTGAGAAATCCTAACCAACTATCCTATGAATCACAAAGAAAAGATATTTCTAATAAGGTCTCTGAAAGTGTGTTGGTTGTAGACTTGCTCAGATTGAATGCTTGAATTGATCAGGTTGTTGTTGTTGTTTCCTTTGAATTCCTCCTCTATTTATAGAGGAAGATGTGTGGCTTATTCGTTAGAAATTCAAAATTTGAATTCTGGATAAGACTCCTCTTTCTCTCTATAAACCTCCACATGTGTGAAGTGGTCCTCTTTCTTCACACAGAATAGTACTAGTTGTACTATTTGTTCTTATCCTCAAGTCTGAGTTTAGCTTTAAATTGTCTTCAATAATTCTTCTGACTTCAAATAAATACATCCTTAAGTACTCGTTAGTGAGTGCAAATATTGCTTCACTAATCTGAGTTATAAGGGTCTTGTTAATCTCTTGATTTGTTGAACTTGTACTTAAATCCTTCAGCGGTCTTCAATGACTATAGGGTCTTCTTTACTCCTGTAGCCTTTACTCCTCCAATCTTCAGTTTCCAACTGTATGAATAACCTTACAACTGTAAGGTCTTGTCCAACTGTAAGTTGATCAACTCTACAGTTGTAGACTTCCCTTTCAAACTGTCATTTCCTCAATTCTTCAATTTGATCCTGAAATCTTAGTTTAGACAAACATATACCTACATTTTGCTATCATCAAAATCTACTCAAAGTAAGGTTCTGACACTATGCCTCATGGCAAGAGAGGAAGAAGAGGTACAATCTAGGACCCTTTGTTGCTCTAGTTCTAACACTGTTAAGCTTAGCTCAAGTGCCAATGAATTTGACCTTCACTTCACTTGCAAACAATTAATGGCTTATCTCAGAGTCACACAAAAAGAATATATAAAAGTGGAGAATAAGAACGATAAATTGAGATGTAAGATCTTGAGACTTTTTTTAATCAAGAACCAATGTTGAGTAAATACCATTTAACCTCATTAAGATGGTGACTAAAGAAATTAAAATTTTCAAAGTCTTCTCTATCAAATAGAATAAGCTGATAAAAGATCATGTTGTAATCCAGATAAAGCAAGAACAAGAATACTTATGTGACACCCCATGTAAGGGCATCATCCTTCTTGGGAAAGGAAATACATTATTTACCATAAAAATAATCATTTTTAGGGGTAAATGTCATTTGCAATTGAAAATAGTTTGACTTTTAAATTTAATCTAGTGGAAGACTATATTTGATCGAATCATATTTGCATCAATTTAATGACTATTTATATATGTTTTAGGGAGATTTTGGATGCATTTACGATACTAATTGCTCTGCATTTGACTACTAATCCATGTTGAACAAAATCAGTGAGTTTTGTAGATAAATTGAGAAAACAATGAAGAAACGAGCATAGAAGGTGGAGAAAAATATTTATAGTCATGATTGAGCTAAAAGACAAGTCAAATCAAATAGAGCCTATACAAGATGAAACAAGGCCCGAAAAAGGAGAAAAATAGAGCAAATAGTGAAAAGTGGTCTTGGTCGAGCAAATAAGCCTCAAATTGAGAGCATAAGGTTCAGATCAAGTGGTTTGAATTTTGGTTGAGCATATGCATGCCGCTCGATTAATGGCATTGCCGGTGATCGAGTTGAGCAAGTCTTGATCGAGTGACACTTATAGATGAGGTTTCTCATGTGAATTTTCATATTTTTGGGGTTTACTTGCAAAATTCATCTTAGACACCTATAAATAATCTTTTTACTCAGATTTGAGGGAGTTTTTAACTTTTATTTAGGTCATCTCTAGAAAGTTGTATACATTTCTCTCTTAGATTCTATATTTTTCCATTATATTGCATCTACATTTAACTTCCTGCAACTTATTGATTGTAATTGAAGAATAATTGAAGATTCCATTTGAAGATTAAAAAATAGAAGGTTTTTACAATTACCCAATTCATGCAATTTATTTCAATAGGTGAGATCATTCCATTTCTTTTCAATTCATTGTATTTTTGTTATTTTTATGAGTTTTGTTGTTGAATTAAGTCAATTAACCCTGTGTATCTCTTGGAGAACAATGAGCAAACTCTTATAATGTGATCTTATATATGGCACTATCCCTTATAACATGCTTAGACATAAAATAACTCTTAAAATGATCTTATGACACCATCCATCTAACACTATACCATTGGCTGCAAGTTGCCACAAGAACAGATTGGTTGTAGGCAAAGTAAGGATTAAACCAATGTATATAATGTATCAATTGTTCAAAATTCTAGGATAATCTAAGTCCATGCACTTTCAATACAAGCTTTTAAGGTTGAATAAAATAAAATCTTAAGACTGAGAAAAAAAAAAAAGCTCAACAATTTTCTTGTTCATTTATCTCTATCAGTATTAATTTTTTTAAATACTTCACTTATTATTTTCTTTAAAGTAAGGATGTTTATTTATGCTACATAAATACATAATCTCTTAAGATATTTATTGGTAATAACTAATAACAAACAACTTTATTTAAAATATTTGCCAAATAAATAAACACATTTTTCATAAAAAAAAATCATATAACTTAATAAAATAAAACTTGTCTCATATATGAACATGCCTCTTATACATTTTTTGGTCATGCACAATTGCACTCCCATAATCTCCAATTTCCTAAGTCACCCCCTCCCCCGAGTTATGAATTGCACACGATTGTAAAAATATTCTAACCTATCATATATATACCTTTCCCGTTCAATTATATTGTACTACCTCCGTTCCGAAGGAATTTGCGCCTTACGGGACGGTACATTTTTTAAGAAAAATGTATTTTGTATATAAAGTAGTGGTATATGGGTAAATATGTGTATAAATTTGTGAGTGTGCACGTAAATCAATGTTTCCATTTTTAATAGTGTGCAAATTTATGTGGAACGTTTAAATAAGAAAAGTGTAAAAATTCCTGTGGGACAGAGAGAGTATCTACTTTCAATTTTAGTGATTCAATAAAATTAGCCTTGTTTTTTTTTAAAAAATAATATATTACACTATTAATTTAAAATTCATTTTATTTTTACACAAAATATACCTATTTTTTTGAAAACCGGTGTAAAATAAAAAAGATAAAATATTATATAAACCATTTTTATGATATAAACCACTTTGTAATAAAATATTTATATTTATTAATTTATTCTTTTTTCTTCGTTGATACCTACTCAATGAAAAATAAGTCTATTAAATTTGAACGAAAGTATTTCTTTTAAAAGAAAACCCTGTCATACTAATAATAGGACTTAATTTTTCATTTTATAGGAAAAAAAAAGAAGAGGTTATTTGAAAAGAAAACAAAAAAATAAAAGGAAGATAGAAAAGGTTCCCCCCACTCCCACCAGCACCACGGCTTTCGCGTAGGGCGTTACTCAGATCAGAGGAGAAAGCACGGCTATATAAATGCGAACAGGATAATATTTTAATTCGTGTAAAATAAAAAGCCAAAACACGGCGAAAAGGAAAGTAGAAAAATCAGAGGATCTAGGGTTCCTCTCTAGGGTTTTCTCGGACTTATCCTCACTCTCTTCTCTCTCTCACACATCATCTTTCCATTTTCTCTCTGTATCGATCAAATGACCGCAATTGAGAAACAATCAACTGGATGTTAATATGCCAATTGAAGGTTTCATTAATGTTTTTCCGATTCAGGAAACTTCCGATTTGATTGCTAAAAGGCTGTTGAATTGATTTATAAGATAAATATTGAGAATCGAATCCAATCTTTTAATAATATGGGAGGATCGCAGAAATCAAAAAGGGTTACTTGGGCATCCGATGTTAATCTTTGTCAGGTAAATCTTCTGTTTGTTGGCTGTTTTTGCGTAAATGATCTTATTGTTGAAATTCATGGTAAATGGGGGTAAACACTCAATCTGCTTAACACTTGGTGCAATGAATTTAAATTGAACTGCATGCTAAAGTTTGAATCAAATAGGCGACTGCAGCTAACTGCATTACCGCTGTCATTTATCTGGAAGTTGTAAAACATTCGGGAAAAGGTTATTGGCTTTAATGGACCATGAAATTCAATGGGTTGCTTGTGCTGTACAATGCATATATTCACAACTCGAAGTTTTCAGGCAAACTAGTTACAACCACATCACAAAGTTATTTTATTTTTATTTTATTGTTGAATAAACTTCCCTGAGTTATTGGATGTGCTATTACATAAAAATATATTGAGAAATTGAGACCTGCCCTGGAATTTCACAGTACATTTATAGGTTTTAGTTACTGAATGGACTTTCTTCAATGTCCCTATTGATGATTATTGAGTGAAGTCGTGTTTAAGATGATAGGAATCATGTAGAAATCATTTTTCATCCTTATCCTTGCATTTGCATAAGGAGTAGATAAGACATAATTGTTAGAATAGCAGTCAAATTACCATGTGTACGGCTGGTGTTGGTAATTTGATTCCTGTGGAGGCCAAGGGATGTTGGTTTAAACGAGTAGGAATGAAGTGTAAAATTGCAAAATTTCAGAAAAGTTGGCATTGACTTTGAAAGATTGCAATATGACGTAAATACCAAACGGAAAATCATCATTAACATGTAATCACTCTGTCCCAACTTTACTTTTACACACCTAGAGAAGAATTATTTTACATTTGCAAAAGTCAATAGAGTACACTTTTATAATTTTATTATTTAATTTTACACTCACATACTCTTTTTTCTTGGTTCATGTGTCATCTCCAAGTGTGGAAGTAGTTCCGGGATGGAGGGATTAATGCATTGCGTAGGTTATACGACATATTAGTCATATGCAATGGATATATGAATGTTAGAGGTCAAAATTCAGCAAAAGTGTTCATTTCTTTCATACTATTCCTATCTTATTTTTTTCCTCGAAGTGCCTTTGCCCTTTGGAATTTTTTACTATGTTATTTGCAAACACTGTTTGAGAATTAGGTGCTTGATTTCAAAGTTATAATGCATCTTTCAGTGGTTAATTCTTGTTTCCTTTGATAATGTTATTGGTAATTGTATCATGCACGAGCCAAGTACTAGATTTTGTGTTTGCATTTGTATTTTGGCTGCTTTTTCAGTTTTTTAAAAGTATTTATCGCGTTATATCATGATGCAATTGCTTTCTGTAAATTATCCCAGCTCTAATATATAAATGCTGTGCTTGCTTTGTTTTTTGTTATTAGTCAGATAATTGATCACTTGTGTAGTCTCTGTAATCTTTGAGATTGGATCATGGGAAAGTCATATTCATGTGCTTCTGTTATGCTCTAAGGTGGCAATTCAATATGTAAGGAAATAGTTATGCAACTGTAGGCACTTTTCTAGCTGTAGCAGTGGGAAGTTGTGGTAGTCTCCTTTGGTGACTCGAACTTCAATTTTTGCTTGCATTCCACCTGTCAATGATTGTTGCCATGTATATGATGTATTTTTATATGCAGAAGCTTTCTTCTGATCTAAAATAATTAGGTTAAAACTCACAGATTTTGGATAAAGCGGAACTTTGTGACTTTGTCAATTTACCTAAAAAGCTTGTATCATCCTCTGAGCATTCTCGAGAATACCTTGTCCTCCATGATTTTTCTTCCTATTCTTGTTTTAGCATTCTGACTTCTGCACTTGATTCAAATTGAAACAATTCCCTCGTCCTGTTCTCCTGATTTATTGAAAATATTTAATTTGCCATTATATTTAGTTTATGAAGTGTTTACTCTAGATGTCGGAGGATGCTTACTTGGAATCACTACTTTGGGCAAGCAAATGTCCACCTCATGGAGTGTATACACTTGTTGATGCTGGTTTGTTGTAAATTCTTGGTGCACTACAGAATTTGAATGGTGCAGGATTAGGCATCCAAAGTGCTTCCCCAATTTTCTCATCCAATAGCTGTCAGTTATATTCCACGTGCTGGAGTGTTTACTTTTGGTTAAGGCATCAGTGCACTACTGGGTTAGAAAAGTAGAAGTTGAGGCATCCAAAATTCTTCCCATCTAATAGCTATTAGATCCTGGGTTCATGACAAACATTTCTATATTGCCACATATTTTTGTACAGTGTTTTGGAGAATTTGATGAGAGAAGCAGACTTCCCTTCGATGTTTTTGTTATCATTGTTGAATATAATGAAAACAATAATATAATTATTTCTATGAGAGAAGGGCTGAAGGCTCAGTGTAAGAATATGGGAGGTAGAGGTACAAAGTCTTCTGAAAGACTTTTGCATTTCCTACGAGATGCATAAATATATTCCACCCTTCAGTAAATTTAGGTCTCATATTCTGGAATCATAGCTACCTCCTTCACTAAGCAGTATACTTTTCCGTCATGTGCAAAGTGTACTTTTATATAAAAAAATCAGATTTTGTGTTTCATGTAGCAGCAATTTGCCAGAATATATATATACCTTAAAATGAAAGTTTTGAATTGTAAAAGAAAATATCTTAAATATAGATTAAGATAAGTTGTTGTGCATGTATTAATTATTATGCATGCGGTGTGGGAGTGCTTGTGGGGCTCTGAATTTTTCTATCAAAATACCAGTAAAAGGAAGAAGTGTAAAAAGTTCAAAGTGCCAGAGAAATATTGACATGTGCATTCTGGACATATACCTTTGCTTATCTTTACATCAAATGACAAATAAACAAATAAATCCTTTTAATCATTTAATAGAGTCGTAATAACAAATATATTGATCACTAGCCTTATTTTAGCCGTTCTTTGTCCATGGAAGGTGAGGTGAGTAATAATTCAGTCAGTGTCATTCACCCCTTGTTTAGAATAAGTATTTATGCTAGTTGCTAAGGTTTCAGCTTTTGCACATTTACACTAGATCTTTCTGTTTAATGAAGAAAGTAGTGATCATTGTGGTGATGTTTGTCTTGGGTTGAACACTTCTAGTTCAGGATTTTGAACACCAGCTTGAAAACACCACCGGTAACCCTACTATCGACACTTTCCAGTACAATCAATTCTCTCTCCTTACACTTTAGTATATTAATTTCATGATTAAAATCATTTAATCATTTCAATCACTTCGATCACAAGCAACAATAATTTAATAATACAACTTCATTCACTCTCACACATTGATTTGACTCAAAGTTAAATCTCATCCTACACCAAAACCCAAAACACAACTTACTGTGTATTGGTTTTGCATTACTAGGGTTTTCTGTTGTGAAGAATCATATTCTCGCTGGATGAAGAGAACTAATATATACTACCTCCGTCCACGAAAAATATGCTCACATTTTTGCATGTGGTTTAATGCAATATGTCGGAGGGTATTACGGGATATTGTGAGGTTCGTTTTGAATAAAAAGAATATTTATGAAAAGTATATCATATGTACTTTTCTTCAATATTTTTTTTACTCAAAACGGACCTCACAATATCCCGTAATACCTTCTGACATATTGCATTAAATCACGTGCAAAAATGTGAGCATATTTTTCGTGGACGGAGGGAGTATATTTTATATTTGATGTTCTGTTAGAATATTAAAGTTGATATTGACCTTGATCGGATTCATTTTCTTCGTAGTTGCGTTAGGGAATTTCTCCTTTCTTCATGTTGCATCTTGGATTAGTTTATAATCAGTATTGATATGTTGTATCTTTGTATGCATTTGCAATTTTCTTTATTCTCTTCCTGGAAAAAGTCGAAACGGAATTGCATTCTGGCTCTAATACGTGCTGGTGTCAGAAAGATGACTTGTTGCTTTAGTATTTCATGCATGTATTTGCGTTCTGGCTCTAATACGTGCTGGTGTCAGAAAGGTGACTTGTTGCTTCAGTATTTCATGCATGTCTAACAAACTTAGAAATGATATCTGGTGCATGCCATTTGTTGGATATTAAAGTGTACTGCATGAACTGATAAATGGACCTTTGTAGGTGCTTGTGTTGCAGTCTGAGCAATGGAAAGTGCATATTCCCCCTTGATCTTATATAACATATCTCTTTAGTGTGAAATTTATTTTTAATCAGATTGTATGTTTGTGAACTTGTATTCTCCTTTTCTTTGCTACTTGCTTATCCAGACTATCATTATGTTATCTTGGTGAAAATAACATTAGATCTGTATCAACTTAGTGATTGGCTGCTTATGGAGTGTACCACAAATTATGAGTCAGATTACTTATGCATAATTAATTTATTTCAGTTTTGCCTCTATAGATTCAGTTAATTATAAGATACTAAACTTATATTGATGCACGTTGGACTAATGTAATCATATTAATAGGTGAGGTTGTTTTTGTCCGAAGATTCTCCTTCACAAGTTGGACTGAGTACTCAAGATCATCTCCAGGCAAAGACGTTATGGCAAGCACATGCTGGAGGTATGGGCCCTGACGACAATTTGCCTCCAGGATTTGAGGGAATCCAGCCAGCAAATCCTTGGACAGAAAAGCTGTCTCAAATACCTCTAACGAAATGGAAATGCCCTCCAAGAGTAAGTTTGGTTAATTCATGTTGTCTTGTATCTTTTAAGTTGTTCAGATGCAAAATTTCATATCTGGAGGTGTTTCCTTCATTTTTCCCTAATGCCTTCTCAAAATTAAAGTTCCATTCGATTGGTGCAAAGAGTGGAATTCTCTAACCCATTGTGTTTGGGTCGAATTTAAATGTTGGATTTTGAAGTCCAATAAATTCATGTTATATATGACTTATTAAACCTTACTCTTTTATCTAGTATTACATCATCTTTTTATCCGTATAATGCCACTTTTTTTTTTATTGGGCAAATGGTGTCTCGAACCCATGACCTCTCAGTCATAGGTAATGGATCTCTAACAACCTAAGCTATACATCCCCAATACCACTTATCGGAACATCCGGTCATTACACAAATTCACAATATATAAAAATACACTCTACCTACTTTTCCAAGATTTGATATCCTAGTAAAATTATTCTATTGTAAAATCAAAACAAAAATATACATTGTATATTCATCAAGATTTTCAAACGAATCAAAACCAGGATTTCGATTTCAAAGGCATGATTTGCTCCCAAACCTACTTTGCCTGTTCCGAATATGCTTTTGATTATCTAGGCTGAACTTTTACTTTCTTTGTTGATGGTTTCCTGCATTATATATGGGGATGATTTATTAAACTTAATTACAAAAAATCCAGTTCTCTTGCATAACTTACAAAAGCCACCCTTGACATTTGTATTTTTGCCCAACAAATGGCACATGTTGGGGGTGCATTTAAAAAAAATTGTGTGATTGTAATGCCTAATGTGTATCCGTATTTTCAATAGTTTAATTAGCCTTAAACAGGTCATACCTGAGGGTTGGTTTTGTCCTTCCATGTATTAAGTGAGGAAGAAAGGAACATTTGTGAGGTTGAAGTTTTTATGTGATACCTGTGTATTCTAATCTATTCTTGTGTTTCAGTTTGAAGTAAATAGTGATTGGCGAGTTGTTGCCGGGGAAGAAAGCAAAGAAGCAGAAACCCAGAATCAACGGGAAATGAGAGTGCTAGAAGCAATTTACCCACGCCCATCTGCCATTCCTCTAAAGTACTATGCTTACCTCACTTTCAACATTTCCTTTTTTCTTT
Source organism: Prunella vulgaris (assembly GCA_026898435.1). Taxonomy (NCBI): domain Eukaryota; kingdom Viridiplantae; phylum Streptophyta; class Magnoliopsida; order Lamiales; family Lamiaceae; genus Prunella; species Prunella vulgaris. The sequence continues at coordinate 93,851 of JAPKLY010000879.1, forward strand.
TACGATGTTAATGATGCTTTGTCAATCCCGGGTGTGTATGTTTTGGGATGATGGTGGAAATCTCGGATTTCAAAATCCTGATGAAGAGTGAGTATGCATTTCTGAGGTTTCAAGTTGAGTTAGGTGTAAATTAATGTCAAATCAATTGTGAGAGGAGATGATGATGTATTATTATATTATTGTTGATGAAATTTTATATCTAATCAAATTGTATGAGTGGTAATGTGGTATTATTATTGGAAAAGCGTTTGGAATTTAAACAAGACAAGGGACGTAACATCCCATGTCTTCGACGGGTAAATTTCCGAGCAAACATGAATGTGTCTGTTAACCATTTTAACATTTTTCTTTACCCTCATGCAGTCCTTCATTAGTTGGTATGGAAGAGACAACTAACATCAGCCAGAACACACCGGTGGTTCCCATCACACCAATTGAAGACGAGGATGCTTCATTGGATACAACTCCCATCTCCTCTCATGGGACCTTCTCCTCTCAGGCTAATGCTGATGTTATATTGTCTGCTAATGTTTCTTCAATGGCAGACTCCGATCCCGATATAGTTGCTGCTGTCCAAGCTGCCTTGTCATCTGTCATGTCAAATAATGATCATGGAAATCTTATCGATGGTGAGCTGCTCATCAAAATTCTCAAGGACCCAAAAATGATTGAGCATCTCATTACTAATCGTACTGCATCTTCTAGTGGCCAACATATCACATCATCCAGCACTATGCCATCCTCTTCCAGCTTCCCTGGGACACAACATTTAGCAACTTCTTTTGGAATGAAAAATTTTTCATCTTCGAGTTCACCTGGTATGCCATCTACTAGCACGCAATATATCTCCAATTTGAGGTCGCCTCCGAAGAACTCATTCGATCCAGTTAATGTTGCCAACAATAGGCGAGATCCAGTTGTTACCAGACCAGAACTCGTCCCACCTTCTATGGCTACATCAACTGGACCATTTTATCCTCCAAGTAGGATGGGGTCCGGCCCCCCCAATCTACGGCCATCTGTACCTGATGTGATTTCCGCAGCCTCTCCAGCTCCTGTAAAGGATATCAACTATTATAAAAGCCTCATTCAGCAGCATGGAGGTGAGAGACGAGAGTCTGCGCCACAATTTGGTCATCAAAGCAACCAGTTCTCAGGGACTAATCAAGAACCTATGAATAATGTGATGATGAAACCGCGGGAGTCAAAACCAAAGATAATGAAGCCTTGCATCTATTTCAACAGCTCAAGGGGTTGTAGGAATGGAGCCAACTGTCCTTTTCAACATGATGTAGCGACACAGCAGCAGAAGGGAAATAGTGTTCCGGAGGTTCAAAATAGTAAGAGAATGAAACTGGATAGAGAACTCGCTGGTTCATAAATTATGGATTCAACGTCTTCATGTATATCCCTTTATTCAAGTTTATGGCATCTTTTTTTGTTCTTTGCGACTGAGGGTCTCTTCATATTTTTGTTCTTGTGGTTTCTGTGATGATATTTTGTCCTCAATTTTGAAGTCATGGATTATACGGCTCCTCCTATAAAGATTTAAATTAGATGGGGGCATTTTTGTGCTGTTGATCCGATATAACTCCTTTGAAGAATTAATAAGGATGTTTTAAGTATTATCATTTTCTTGATTTGGCGCATCTATATGCTTTTGTGAGGTTTTCCAGTGCGAGCTCAATGCAGTGGGTCTGTTGAATACGTGTCGTTCAAAAGAGCATCTGAATGAACATAGTTGTGACTTGTGATGGGGGCACAACAGCCCTACCATCACGCTATATTTAGAGTTTGTACTAAATTCATTTTTACAAGTCATTTTATGAGTTTATTAAATATTATTTTTTAAGGAGTTTATAAATTGTTAAACTGATTAATTAATACTACTTTTAAATTTATTTTAATTAATAAGTAATTTTTTCATATTTAATTTTAGTAAAAAATATTTTTTATTTTATTTTTATGTTGAATGAGAAGCGGGAATTCATTAGACTTGTTTTATAAGTTGTCAAATATTTTGCATTCCTAAAATTTTATACTCTCATGTCCACCAAATTATTTTCCATTTTCATTTTTTTGTTTGTCCACAATTTTTTTTCTCATTTTCTTATTTAGAAACAACCCACACTCATAAAAAATTTTTGGGTTCCACAATATTCTTACTTTTCCCTTACTTTATCTATCATTTCAATATAATACTACTTCTTATTAATTTCGGTGCCTATAATGAAATGGAAAAAAGATTCGTGGATGGAGGGAGTATTTTTTTGAAAAAAAATAATTTTTAAATAAAATAGTGTTATATGCATCTCCGTCACCAAGACTTGAGCTCTTTATCTAAGTACTCAATTGGCCAACATAGATGTCAATTTTGTACTTAATGGTTCTCCACTCTTCATATGTGTTGATCACTTTCTTATATATCAGTTGTGTTCTTTCTCAACCGAACATATGTGAATATAAAATTTGTCTCTCAGTATCAATTGCTTCTATACAATTTTTTTTTTTTTTTTGACCAGAATTGCTTCTATACAATTAGTTGTCCTACCAACACTTTTATTTTGACATTAATTTAACCAAAGCTATACAATTCATATCTGAACCATTCATCACTTTTTGATGATGTTAACCATAATTTGACAATATCTAGCTAGTTTATAAGATAAAACAACAAATATTTGTTCTTGATTCTTGATACATGTGCTAAAATTCTTATGAATACAATGAGATATTGGCTTTAGGGCGAAAGAAGACGACTTGCATTAGATAACGACTTTTTTTTTTTTAGTAAGTAATAAGGGAGCTTATCTTCTATAATCTAGCCTAACAACTAAGGTTACATTAAGTTGTATTGAATTGCGAAGTCAAAACGTACTGTACATAAAACTCTCCTTTAGCTCTAAAATTGATTGCATATGATATATGTAATACATTTAGAGGGCGCTTGATATTTTTTTAAAATGGTGTTAATGAGTATTATTAAGGGATAATCACTATGGAGTTAGTGATTATCTTTTTTAAAATATATTTTTATAATATTATTCATGTACAATAAATAATACCACACACTACTAATGAGAATGAATTCTCTTTAATCTTTATTAATTTCCATTCCCCATCCTCATTACCCCCAACCAAGCGGCCCCTTTGTTGCTATTTCAAAGAACTCTTTTGAGATTCACTAAGTGTGTGTTTTGTTTAAGGGACTAAATAATCAATCCCACTAAACACATGATTATTCCTGCCAAAACATACAATAGTTATAAAATGGAATTTTTTTAAAAATAGTTCAAAAAAATGATACCAATTATAAATTGATATTGTGCAAAGTAAATTATGCTGTGGTGCAATTTTTCTTTATGCATTTATGTAAATATTTAAAACCTGTACGTGAATTTCCCTTATAAAATTCACTCTTACCACCGATAGACTTCGGTTAGATAATGCTATTTGGGACCTTGGACTGGACGTGTATTTAATATCCATCCTTTTCCTCACAACAAAATATAGGAAAATAAACTACCTCTGTACTTATGATTAATCATTGAATTCCTCCAGGTTAAATTTATCCACATGTTCAGGGGTAGAGTCCCAGCAGAAAGTTCCAACATATACTTCTTTTAGACTTCTGTACAAATATTATAATCAATTGGAAAATATGATCACTTTTTAAAAATAATATACAAATGTCCAATACCAAAATCCCTGTGATGAATTTGTAAGTGTTAGTCTTTAGGTTAATTTCTCATCTTATCTATTATGAAACTATTTCTCAGTTCAGGTCTTTGTTAGAGGAGTAAGTCTCTAGTGCATCAAGTGCACCGTGCAGCTCAAGTGTTTTTTTAAAAAGTTACACATAATATTACTGAAAAGTCACACATTTTATTACTGAAAAATGTATTTTAAAAAATTTGTGATTCAGTAATAGCACATGTGACTTTTTAGTAATAAATGATGTAACTTTTTAAAAATACACTTGAGTTGCATGATGCACCAAGTGCGTACAAGACTAAGGCTTGTTAGGTAGTTTCCTTGGGGGAACTCATTTGAAGTCCTGAAGAAGAAGGGAAGACTTGAAAATTTTCAGGCGTAAAGTTCAAGTCCAAATGTTAAGCCATTAAGATATGTGTCATGTTTATCTCAGCTGACAGAAGACTTGGTTAGATGATCTGACTGTTTCCTAAGAAGACTAGTCCGAAGCCCACTGTTGGGAAGCATGCAGAGGATCTATTTTGGGATTTAATTTAAATATTAATTTAAATTTTAAGATTAATCAAGATTTAAATCAATTAATCAATTTCATGTATCGAATGAATAAAACATGTAATCCCTATATATGCAGAATTAAGGGATTAATGAATATACATGTGAATCAGAGAAATAGTGTTGAGAAAATGATCAATATCAATATCAAAGTCTTCCCAAGTACCCAAACCCTATTTTATTGATCCGGTAGGAGATTTCATCAACTCTTCAACACTCATAAAAAGAAAAAATATTGTTGTACACCTTTCCAAAAATTCAAGATTTATTGATTTCTTGTGTTCTCTCCCATGGCTAAAAAAATCAGCCACCTATATTTATAAATGAGGATGGACTGAAAATATTATCATATTTTTGGAGATATGAAAATATTATCATATTAAATTTATATTGTATTTATTTAAACATTGATCAAATTTGTATTGTACTCCTTTATGTTAATAGTATTGAACTAAATTTAATGATTATATGATGTATAATATTTATTTTGATGATATATGGATTTTTAAAAAAAATTATTTTGCTCCGAATAGATTGAATTGGTCTAACCAAAATAATTCAGTTCGATCCAATTCGGTCCAAGATGTAATTCGATTTAGTTCGGTCTGCATAAAAAAATTGGTTATTTTGGTTTGATTCAAAACAAGACCGAACTGACCAAAATAATCGAATGACGACCCCTACCCACCAATTGGGATGATGATGAGGATCAGGGAGAGGATCAGAATTGGGTCAACTCTCTGGATGGTGACTATCCAGGGAATGTTGAGCCTCAGATGAACGAACATACTCAATCTGAAGTAAGAGCTGTCACTGAGGATGCGGACGCACCTGGGACAGCCACTGGGTCACACTCTCTAAGGGGAAATAATGTCTATGACATTGGTCACAACCCTCTTGAAACTGACTCAGGTTCTTCTTCTCTTGTTCATTTCGTGAATATATTCCACTTGTAGATTCTAATATTGCAGGTGAGGGAACTTCGGGATCAGCTACAACTAGAAGATCATGTCTAGCTGATCACTTGGATATCATCATTGAAGATCCATCTGAGGGAGTTAGAACAAGAAGGTTTCGTGGTGAGAGCGATTTATTCTGTTATTTCCTGTCAAAATAGGAACCTAAGAATATTGAAAAAGCTCTTACTGACCCCAACAGGATCATAGCGATGCAAAAGGAACTCAACTAGTTCACAAGAAATGAGGTTTGAGAGTTAGTAAATAGACCTAGGTGCTAGAATGTCATTGGTATTAAGCCGGTCTTCAAGAACAAGAAGGATGAGAACAATGTTGTAGTCAAGAATAAGGTCAGGTTGGTAACTAAGGGATATTCACAATCTGAAGGAATAGATTATGATGAAACATTTGCTCCAGTTAAGTAATCAGGTTATTTCTGGCATATGCAACTCGCATGAAGTTTAAGGTGTATCAAATGGATGTCAAGAGTGCTTTTTTAATAGTGTACTGAATGAAGAGGTTTATGTGGAACAACCTTCAGAGTTTGAAGTTAGGAACAACATATACCATCTAAAGAAAGTTGTTTATAGACTGAAGCAAGCACCAAGAGCTTGGTATGATACTTTCTCTCAATTCCTGATAGATCATGGGTTCAAAAAGGGAATAACGGATAGAACTCTATTAATGATCGTTGAAGGCGAGAACATACTCTTGGTACAAATTTATGTTGATGGCAAAATATTTGGATCACCAAATCATCAGCTATGTGAGAAATTCTCCAAGTTGATGACTGATAAATTTGAGATGTCTATGATGGGAGAGATGAATTTCTTTTTAGGACTGCAGGTTAAGCAATCAGGCTTAGGTATCTTCATTAATCAAGCCAAATATAATAAGGAGTTGATTCGAAAGTTTGGTTGTCAGCCCAAAAAAACTGTCAGGATTTCAATGAATACCAATGAGAAGATGGATCCTGACAAGGATGTGATCTCAGTGAACCAAACTGAATATAGATGCATTAATTGGATCATTATTGTACCTAACTGCAAGTAGGCCTGAGATAACCTATGCAGTTGGTGTATGTGCTAGGTATCAGTTAGATCCCAATGAAGAGTCATCTAGAGGCTGCCAATAAGATTCTCAAATACCTGAAGGTACAGTCAACTTAGAACTTCTGATGACAACCTAGAGCTGACAAGTCATTCAGATATAGATTATGGAGGTTGTAGGTTTGCTAGGAAATCAACTACATGCACATGTAAGTTTTTAGGAAATAAATTGATCTCATGGTTTTTAAAGAGACAAACTTCAGTGGCAATTTCCACTATTGAGGCTGAATATATTGTTGTTGGTAATTGTTATGCTCATATTCTTTGGTTGAGACAGTAGCTGGGAGACTACATGATGATTGCAAATGAAGTCCTAATTTATTGTGACAACAATAGTACTATAACCATCACTCAGAACCCAGTCTTTCGCACAAAGGTGTACGCATGTGGACATCAGACACCACTTTATCAGAGATCATGTCGAGAAACAAGATATTAGGATGAAAAAGATACGCACTGACAAGCTAAGAGAGGATATCCTAACAAAGGCATTGACTGAGTTTAGATTTGTGGAGTTGTCATTAGAACTAGGGTTGTTAGATCCAGGTGAATCTGAGTATTAAGGGATTCAGAGAGAACGTCAGTAGCAAATGTACCAAGCTCAAACTTGAGGTATCAGGTGACTACAATGCTCACCTGATTGGTATGGTTACTTTTCATTAATTCTGTATAATAAACTGATTTTCTTACCTGACATACATTCAAAACTTATTTTCTAAAAACCTGAGGGACGTGCATTTAACGCATTCTATTTTCATTAAAGGCACACTTTTTTATATAAATCACGCGCGTGCTAGAGCATTAAATGTGCACAATTACCTTTTTTTTGAGTTCAAGATTAGAATCGTAAAAATGCATGATTGGGATTTTAAATTCAAACCTTCATATTTACAATTGATCTAAAGTGTTGATTTCTTTTAGATTAAATCCCAATTGTTGATTAAAATAACATATTTGAATAAAAACCTGAGAAAGCTCATTTGCCTATCTTACGTTCACATACCTTCTGCAATTCTTCTCTCTCTAGTTCTTGTGTTTTTCGCTTTTTCTCTCACAAATCTTACAGAAAAATGGTATCTTCAAGTATATTATGGACTACGGGTTACAAGGCTTCCATGAAATAGGTGGAGATAGAGCTAGCCATCTCCAAGGGATCTCCGGTTGTCAAACTTACTCCAATCTTCTCTGAGATTTAGCAAGTGGCTTAGAGAAGTTTATGCACGCACAACCTTCCAAGGTTCTTCCACTACAGGTTGTTGAGTTCTTCATTCATTTGAGAAGGAATGGGAAGGACCTCTCTAATAATGTCACCATCAAGAAGGAGAATGGTGATAAGAAGGTGGTAGTGGTTGATGTAAGAGCTCTGTTGAAGTAGGCTTGGAAATTGCCTTATAAAGGGGCGAGTCACTAGTTTTTTAGGAAGGAAGATGAGCACCTTTCCCAATTTGTGAAGAATGGCCCTGCCACTTTCAAGAGTAGGATAGACAAAAAGGAACTGAAGCCAAGGTATAGGGCTCTCCTATACATTGTCTCTAAGTGCGAAATGGGATTTCTGGGTCTCATGAGCAGATAAGTCAACCCAAGATTTAATTGATGGCTGCAATCGACACTGTGGTGAAATGTGATTGGGAAAACTACTTCATGCAAATGTTGTGGAATGAAGCTAAATAGAAGGTTATTTGAGACGACTCAACCAAGATCATCTCTGTGAAGGGAAATCTTTATTTCAAAATTAGAGTATTTGCTCAACTCCACGCTCTCTGGGACGGTGGAGTTTGGGAGGCCACTGAGGACTTCCCAAGGGGCAAGATCATGCTTGCATATGAAGCATCTGTCTATAGGAGCTTGGGGTTTCTAATGCCCAAGAAGTAGGGACAGGAAAGGCTACCACTTCAAAGGTGAATATAAGGGATAAGGCTGATGCTGTGAATGGTGATAAGGAGATGGAAGTCCTAAACCAAGTTGTTCATGCAGTTGCTCAGGAGAGTGAGCGAGCTCAAGATGTAGTGGAAGAAGGTGAAGCTCAGGAGCGAGCTATTGTGGTGGAGTCTGAACAGGTTGTAGAGAAGAGCTAGATCGATCCAACCTTGAAGAGGATTAGGCGGGGAAAGAAACAAATGACATCCCCGATAAGTAAGATGCATGCCCGGAGCCCTGTCAGGGAGGAAGAGATAGACAAGGCTCAAAGACATGTGCCTGATAAATCTGCAAAAGCAAGTCCACATCGAGCTAGTGATCCTTCTGAGACTAGTGCTGATTTTGAGCAGCTGTCAGCCATGACGTATTATGAAGGAATTGAGGCTGAAGAAATGGAGAGAATTGACAGGTACCTTCTAGAACTAAAGTTCCATCCAGGACTGAAGAAGAAAGCATATTAGTTGGCTACCTAGTTGGAGTTCAAGCAGTCGAATATCATTGGCATGAAAATGTTCATCGATGTTCAAAGACAGGAGCACTGGATCAACCTCGAAGCTGCCATGTGCTCATATTTCTCTATCCGCAGCTACTTGGAGGTTCTCGATCCTGAGACTCTCAAGGCCAAGATGGTTGAGTTGATGGTAGACAGGAAAGCTCAAACACCCAGAATAGTAAAAATCTGAAGGCAAAGTCCCTGACGATGACGACGATGATGATGATGATGATGATGATGGTGATGATGATGGGCAAGGGGTGGTGCTGCTCAGGATGAAGCAAAGGAGGCAGAGCAGTTTGCCAGTGATGTACTCTCTATGGGTACTGAAAACATTGAAGTGCATACCCAATCTGGACCTGCTAACTAACCAGGGGGTACGTCCACTGAGGGTGGTGCACTAACCAATGAGGTATCGACAAATGAAGGGATTCTTTACCCTGAGGCTCAGTTGGGCGTTGCTAAGACTTTAGATATAGGAAACCTGCATTCCGCGGAGGAGAAGGGAAAATAGGTAGTGGAGAACGTGAATGATGGGGAGGATGTAGAGATCCTAAGAGTCAACAAAGATGAGGTGCAGGCTATTGTGGCAGTAAAATATGAAAAAGAAGTCCACAACCTAACTGAGGTGGTATCCCAGCTATCAAAAGCTAGAAAACAACTAGACTTGACATCCACATTGTTGGAGAAGTTTAATGGGATTAATGTTAAGGTGGAAGAAGGCTTGTCTGATGTGAAAAAGATCAGTACGAGTGTGAAGCTCGGAGCGGAGCATATGGAGAAGCAGACTATGCTGATGGAGCCTATTAGTGGAACAATCAGGGTCAACTGAGAAAAGATTCAAGGCTCAATCACTGCACTAGAAAAATGGCAAGCTAAATTGGTTGAAAATATGAGACTTATCTCTACATCTGATGAGGCTAAAAGGGGAGAAGGAAAGAAGAGAAAAATGTCGATAGATGAAGAGATGGATATCATTAGTAAGAAACCAACTCTTGTAACCCCTGAGCCTATCGTTCCTAGAGCTGATTTTAAAAAAAAATTGACAGTGCAGAACTCTGATCTTATTAAGGTGGTTGAAGAAGTTTCCTTAACGCTGGATGTCGCTGATATTTCTTAGGAAGACTTTGGCGATGACCCTGCCCTTTAGCCTATGAAGACCAGAGAAAGAAGCTTTCCTGGAGAAGGACAAGGTGATTGCTGGCCAGTAAAAAATGGAAATTGCAAGTGTGTTGGATGAAGGCACGTTGGCTGCACTGAAGAGGAAAAACCCTAAGCCAAGAAAGTACAAGAAGAAGGTGGTCGTGGCTGAGCATGGTCCCAAATACACACATATGTGTATTCCTTCATTCTTCTTAACCTGAATGAGTTATGGGAGCCTGTCAAAAGGGAGTTTGTCCGCTTATGGTATATAGTGAAAACATAAGGTGAGGTTGATGATATTGAGTCCCACTTCACGGATTTTATGGCGGACAACTATCTTATGCTCTATGGGTTGATCCTTGATGCAGCTGACAAAGCAAATGTGGAACTCAAAGTCCTGACAACATCATCTTTGCGCCTCCAATGGTAGGGATGACGCAAATGATGGACTCTAGGATCATCATGAAGAAGGTTGTGCAGATTGCAGTGGAGGAGGGTTACAAAGCAGATATGTCAAGACTGGTGAAGTTGAAAGCCACAGTTTTTCCAGCTATATCATCAAACTTGAGTTCCGAAGACTTAAACTTTAGGCTCTGTACAAATATAATAGTTTCAAGATTTGTAACTTCCTATTATTAATGAAACTTTTACATTTGTCATGACAATACCTCGTTGTCTACTTACTGCTTTGATATTATGCATATTTTAATACTTCTGTTGTACAAAACTGATTAAATCCACTAAGTATTTTGTTGATATTTTCTGAAGTATTTTGACATCATCAGAAAGGGAGAATTTGTTGGGACAATGTTTGTTTTGATTAGATACCTAAACTCCTGATGATTTGTCTGAGTCTTAGTTAATGACCATTGTCAGTCAGATTTAGTCTTTTGTTTACAGAGGCCCAGCTGAGGGGGAAATAGCTAAGGAAGCACTGACTGAAGCCAGAAGACTCAGAAGAAGTTCCATACCTGAGCTGAGAGATTGAATTTTCTAAGCTGAACAATATCAGTCAGGGTGAAGAGTGAAGACCATGAGGTCCACTAAAGGCTCAGTAGATCCTGAAGGGTTCAGGCTACTTGAGTACTTGGGTTACTTGTATTAGGAGACAAGTAAAGACTACATAAAGGTGTTAGAGACAAAAAAGCATAAGCCCGACAAAGAGATCCTTAGTAGTGCACTTCAGATGAGACAAGGATTAAACCTGAGTTTGACTCTGCATGTTTGTCATAGCCTAAGGATGGGAGCCAATGAGAAGATGACACCTATATACAAAACTGACACCTGATAATCTGCAAAAAACAAATGGCGTTGCAGAAAATATTTTTCACCAAACAAGCGTGGTAGATTGGACCCTACATTCTTATGCCTGTTTGTCACTCTTAAAAGTAGCATTTCTTGGACCTATCTCTCCAGCCGATAATTTTTCAAGATTAGCTATAAATACAAAAGACCTTGCACCTCAAATAAGATGACGAGAAATTTTGAAATTGAACTTAACAAATATTCAAGCACTCAAAGTATTCAAGAAATCATCAAGCACTCTACATGACAAATTTCTCTAGTGTTGTGTTAGTTACAGTTTATTCTGTATTAAGAGCTTATTGTATATCCTAAGCTTATATTCATAGCATAAAGCCTTTGTTTTTGTTTTGTATTGTAAAGGATGTCACACTTAGTTGGAAATCTATAATTCCAAACCTCTCTAGATCAAGGTGTTGAGATAGAGTTGGTGAGGTTGGTTGTTTGTCAGAGGACTAGGACTCACAAAATCCTAGGGGTCAGATTTATAAGAGAGGAACTCTTAACTGCATCGCACCTTAACACATTAGAAACAAGTATCATTTTCTAAGAGAGGAACTCCCCAGTTCAATCAAGATCTGTGGATGTACGAGCTTGAGTTATTTGAACCACGTTAAATGCTTGTGTGTTGTACTTTGTTTCTGCATCTTAAATTGTCATATCATTGTTGCATTAAGCATTGTTTTACTTAGGATCGACTGAGTCTATCCTGACCTGAAAATTGGTGCATATCCTCTAATCACATCTTTTAAAGTCTAAGAGAAACTATTTCAGAAAACTAAAATGAGTATAATCTAGGGCTACATTTTCACCTTTCGGCTTGTTAAGATAGTTGTCCAACTAGTAAACTTTTAATCTATTAGTAGGTGAGTTATCTCAACTAAGCCTCACTGAACACTTAGAATCTCAGTATATCTAAATCCTAACCTGACAGTCTTCCTGACTTCAGTTCTGTGATTACCTTCAGTTTAAGCTGACTGAGTTCCTTTAGGGATCTTTGCAAAAAAAATTTGACATCAGTGTATTCCCTCTATACACCAACCTGACTCGTTTGGAACCAACACTTTCTTTGTTAGGTTTAATTCAAGTTCAAGTTTTATTGAAGGATTAAATGTGCATGAACACCATCTAGGTGATTTCTACCCTTTGTTTAATTTTATTGGTTCAATTTTAATATTTATGGATTGTTGCTTTTATATTACTATGAGTTATTTGAAATTGTGTTTGTTGGCTAAAATTTTAGTGTTTGTGTTTAGAATTACATGGATAATATATTAGTGAGGTGATTTTATTTTTTTATCCTAATTGAAGGTTAAATGATTAGTTTAATTGAGTTTGTTTGATCAATTGCATATTTAACTTATGAGTAAATTATTTGTTGCAACGAGAGTTGAATAGGCATATTTATATCGTATGAGTGTGAGTTAGATTGTGTTATTTGAGTTAATATTGGATTATCGCAACAAGAGTTGGATAATTTCATCATAAATTCCATTAATCTATATTAATTGTTTGAATTAACCTTTTAGTAACTAGTGAGGGGATAAAAGGTGTGACACCTTAGTACACGGGTGGAAAAGCACGCTAGAATTTAATCTGGAATCGTGTGATTACCCGGGAGAGAAAAGACAAACTATTTCTATAATAATCCACATGCTTAATTGACATGTTAATTCTAGACTTATCCAATACTGTTTAATGTGTATTATTTGTGATTCCTCCTATCTTTGACTGACAAAAGGGATAAAAAAACTTTGTTGAATCACTAGTTGATTACCTCATAAGGAAGAACACCAAACACATTTTTTTCTTATTGTTAGTTTTTGTTGATTTTTATCGTAATTACTTGTTATTTTTGTTGTCTTAATTAGTAATTTTCTTTTATTTATTTTAATTGCTTTCTCTAGTTAATCATTATATTTATTGAATTATTGCACTTAGTTAACTGAGAACAAGATGATTTGCACTACAATTGAGCACCGACATATAATATTAAAGAGACACTAGCCCTTAGTCCCGTGGATTGATATTTAATCGTGCACTTACTATTACTATACAAACTTCTTATACTTAAGAAGTAAGTGTTAAAAAATATGTGTCAAAGACTCAATGCAAAAAGCAAAAATAAGACATTTAATGTAGTCAAACCTCTATTACGAAATGGGTATCTAGAGTATCACAAAATTTATTTTTCTACCAGTAATAGACTTGTGTGGAAAGTTTCCGAAACTGGGTAGTGTGTGTACTTATTCTATTTTCTAGAATGTTGTCATGAATGTTGAAACAAAATATACAACATTGACATAACGAAAGACTTAAACAGAATTTGTGAACGAAATTCAAACCTTTTCATACACTATAAATAGTGTATGAGCTCCTCATGGCAAGGTTCACTAAAATAAATAGTGATACATATAATAAATAATAAGATGTGACACATGATATCTAAATATAGAACATACTTCTTAAATAAAATCTATGAAGTGTATGACTAACCTATCTCTAGGCTAATCTCGATTCTATAGAAGGTTTTGTATTGCAAAGCGCACAAGCTATTGAACAATACTGTTTTGAAGCGCACAAGCTATCAAACAATGTGAATAATCACCCTATCTAGGCCGTAGACTTGCAACTTAGTGTACTCAACGGGTTGGACTCATTTATTATGTTTTCATAAGTCTTCTATTTATAGAGAATGAATATTACACATATGGAATAGTTGGACCACAATTATTGTGATCTAGAAACGCCTTCCACTATTCTTCACTAACTTAGTAACCGCCCCATGATGTCTTCAACACCTCACTCTAAAATCTGCAATCGCTTGACCGATGAATTGGTCTTCAACCTATATGTTTAGATATTGAAAGACAACATATAATTATTGGAGTTAGTGTTTAGGAGAAATGACAAATTCTTATGTTGCCAAAACATGTTGCAACATATTGCACAACACTAGGCAAAACATCAACAATCTCTCCCGATTTGGCATTTCTACTACAAAACACCTGATGTTGAAAAATCTAATCAAATGTGTCAATAATAGAATCTAGCAAATCAACATCAAGCTAATGACATATCATTGCTTCACTAAATTTGAACAAAAATAAAAATAACTGAAAATAAAAACTGTTCCACTAAGCACCAAAACAATGTAATTAGGCCAAAAGCAAAAATATAAATTCTAACAACTATTGGTCATCATCACCATCACAAATTAAAACTTCAAATAGAGTTATACACTATGAGATTGAATACGTTGAAGAAATGAGTGAAGGGCTGAAATCATTAGCTGCATCCACATAGACCTGTACGAAATCCCACATTCTTCATTCTCTCCTATAATGTGTACTCTCACTGGCTTTACTTCACTCTACATTTGGTATGGCAACATCTGCAGCAACACTTGTACTTTGAGTAGCAACTGGAAAAACATCAGTGTGGATTGGATCAGCATCTAGAACAACATTAAACGGAGCAACTGGATCAACAATCTCCTCAAGATGAAATCTACTCGGACCAACTTCATTCTTTCTTGCTTCCGCATCACAAACATCAACATCTACTCCCCCTGTCGGAGTTGAAAGTAGCTCCACCAACCTTCTCTTTTGAGCTTTCAAATCAAGGAGGGTCTACTCAATGTTAGTAATGGTACTCTGCAAGGAATCAATCTGTTAACAAATATGATTAGTAGGAAAAGTAACAGATGTAATAGCATGATTGCGGGAAATGTTGGCAGAGGATGTGCCAACATTTAGAGCAGCATCTGCTGGAACAGAGTCTCGTGGAGGTTGATCACTTGGATTTTGGAGAGGAAGATCAATAACCTTGGTCTTGACAGTAAGACATGTGAAATCCCAAAACTACTGATGATTTCTTCCCTTGGATTCCTTACAAACTCTTTATCCTCAAGCAATTTATAGATCAAACTTGGGTATGGCAACAACCCCTTGCCATGAATGTTTCCAACATATGAGATAGCATTATTGAAAATAGTCTGCCCTAAGTTGAATTTCTTTAAATGCCCAATTTTATACATCAAAATTGCTTGTTCCTTTGTCAAGATTGTAGTGTTCGAACAAGGCAACAAATTATATACACAAAGCTTATGAAGAATATAATATAAACTTATCAATCTAGCAGTATGTACTCTATTCTCCCAAGTTTTCATTTGGCCACCAGTCAAGACACTTATCACCTCATCCATATCCTCAACATGTGGTTCCACCATTGATATAGTCCTTAACACCTTTTTGATGCCCTTTGTAGTAAACATGATCTTGACACCTCTAAACCAAACATTCCAATAATCCCTAGAATTTGTCCTACCCACATACTCCTTCAAGTTTTCATAGAACTCATATATTCATTCACACATATATGGAGTAGCAAATTCAAAAGCATACAACATTAACCTTTCTCTAAAATACTCAACCAGATTATGCTCTATGAAATCAGACATTTTAATCACTTTTTCACCAACAAGCAATCTAGTTCGAACACTGCTCAAGTCATTATAATCTCTATCTTCACCAAGTTCAAATTTAGAGGAATGTTCAGAATGTACCTCAGTGTCAGAGTCATCACTCTCACTTCCTTCTTGTTCAGATTCTTCACTTTCTTCATTGTCCTCTTCTTCAGATTCTGACTCCCTCTCAGATGTTGTGGCATATGTTGGAACATCTCCAAAAACATCCTGCATTGGTTTCTTTCCTTTCTTTTTTTCTCTACTTTTATAGTAACAAACTCCGCCAGATGAACATTCATTTCAGAGTCAGTATCAAGGACATTTTCAGCTTCAGCACGTAGCTGTCTTGCTAATTCTTCAATGATAGCAGCCTTTTCATGACTTGAGTTAAAGCCTAAAATAGGTTTTAAGGCAACAAAACAATCATCCTTTTTTCCTTCAGGTCTCAGAGTAGTCTACTTTCCTTCATTCTGTCCTGGTTGATGATCTACGCTTTCCACCTTTTCTTCCATCTCTTCATCTTGATCAATATTCTCGGGAACATGGTCAGAAGTTTGAGATTGCAAATGAATGACATCTAATTTAGAAACATCAATATGCTTCTCCTTTACGAAGATGTGTGGAATATCAGTTTGCGGGCGTAGTGCATGATACGCTGCGACCATGCGCTCAAACAGAGTTCCAATTTCAAACTTTACAGTAATATGGTCTGGATTGAAATATGGGTGATTTATTTCAGCATTTTCTATAACATTTGGTTCAATAGGGTTTGAGGATGAAGGTTAGTTTGATGGTATTTCCATCGGTGTAGGGTTTTAGTCAGGTTTGACGAAACCGACAGAGATCAAGATCTAAGGTAATGTTGGAGTGGAGGCGCCAACATTATCTGCAACATTCTGGGGAATTTCTTGAGATGTCATGGATGCAAGAACTTGAAATGGATTTCAATTATCAGAGCTTGAAGAAGATAAAGAGGGTTTTTTAGTTGATTGATTTTCTGGAGTGGTCATTTAAACCTGCACACTTCGAAAAGGTAATATTAAAATAATAACCAATAATTGCACAATTTAAATGAAGATAAATAAATGGAAAGTGATATAATTAAAGTGTTTAATGAATATAGTTCATATAACCTGAGAATTAATCTGAGATTGCTGAATTCTTTGATAAAAAATGTCAAATGTGTAGACATCTTAATTAATTAGGAGCTCTTAAATAGAAAAATTAAATGGAAGTTATCATACCACCACTAAGAAGACGTGGCCTAATGTGGTGGTTTTAAAACCGCCACATTCAAGATTTTAATGAAAAATAAGAATTAAATTAAATAATAACCCACGATTTTATTTATGAAACTAAATTAAATAAACTGTTGAGAAATTTTCTAGAATAAATATTCTTAATACTCTTTTAATTTTAAAAATTAAATAACATGAGTTAGTAAAAATAATTCTAAACTCCAGAATGTTACCTTTTATTTTGGCACACATACAACTCAACATGGTTTTTATATGAATTTTCTTCATCAGTGTTTCCCCAAAAAAATTTATGGTTTCACATTTTAGTCCATAGTGATCCGTCTTTTCAAAAGAGAACATCGTAGTAGCAAAATGTGTGTCTCATAGCTGCTCAATGGATTATGAACATATTAATGTAGTTTTCATCACCTTTTGAAAAGAGAATATTGTAGTCGCGAACTCTTTGTCACATTGTTACTAAGTGATTTAACATCTTTTTGTGATTTTTAATGACATTCAA